>JAWWLV010000002.1:480627-508843 GCA_035041135.1 Platyrinchus mystaceus
ATTAGAAGGCAATTGCAATCGTCCCAGTCTTCTAAACAAAGCAGAGAGAAATTATTTCTGGGTCACATGTCACGTTTGTGACTAAGATAAAAACCACATCCATGACCCTTCCTCTTTGTCTTCACGTACATTCTGCTCCTCATAAAATAATTACGATTTCAGGATCCTGCATGTGTTCTAGTGTGAATATCCAGGGCTGTCTGATAGGAACAGAAATTCCTTCCCAACCCTAAAGCATATACAGAATGCCACATGCAGCAAGCCTCAGGTGGATGCCAAGGGTAAGCAGGAAATGTTTCCTTTCTCTTCCTCTGCATTTTGCAATGCAAAACGAATCCCCAGAAAGAAAGGTGTGTTTTTAATCTTTCTTTTTGACAGCTCAGGCACCAATCGAGAGCTTTAAAACATATTAATCTGACAAGGAGCTCACAAGACACAGAACTGAGAGAAAACTAGAATTGTGTTTAAACTCTCAAAGAAGCAAAGGTTCTTTTTTTTTTTATTATTCCTCTCAAAAAAATTACCTACTGGGATAAATAGTCATTTTCTTATTGTATAACAGAGCAAGTATATTAAAATTCCTGGATGACACAAAAGAAAAAAATGTATTATTGAATATAAAATTAATTCCCTTTGACAAATAGCAAGAAAAAGCCAGCTCTCAAAATTTTCCCTGCCTGCAAAGGGAGGATGAATGTGCAAATCATTGCATAACTTTAAAAGAAAACCAATATAGCCTGCAATTTTTAAAATTACCAAATTTAATTACTCTAAGATGGTATGGTGAACATACTCACTTGGTATGGTGAGATTTTCTAGGAAAATAATTGGATGAGATCCTATTTATGGCTGTTAGTACACAAATATGTTATGCTTGGTACAATAAAACTACAAGGAAATGATTGAGTCCATGAAGCTGATGATCCACGTGGTAGGTTTGTGGAAAGAGAAAATTCAAAATTATTCTCATACAGGCCCAGAAAGCTCACCCAGAACCATTTAATGGCTCCAGAAAGTCCCATCAGACTCAATGCTGTCAAATGTAGGCCCAGGTGAGTATCCTGAATTCAAAATCCAGACCTTGGCTTGAGATTTCTGAGCTAAACTTCATAGAACCAAAAACTTACTGATAGAGGCTTGTTCAGGCTACAAAAACATACCCAGAGCAGCTCAACCAGATACAGATGATATAACTGAAAATACACAGACTTCAAGTCAAACCATTACCAACTTATTATTGTTTAAATAGAACAACAACAAGGTAAACATAGTTGTTGCCATGTCGCAAGAGAGTTTTGACATGAGATCACTTATAGGAATCATTCTAGGGTTAGATGCTTGTGACAGTTCTGTGAAAAATAGTAGCCATTTCATAGGAAAAGCAAAAAATGCTTTAAGCCGATTTATCACAGAACGAACACAAATATTTAAAACTGAATCACGGTGAAAAGCAACCAGTCTGACACAGCACTAAACTGAAATGGTCTGCATGTATTGTAGGTCCATGAAACCACAGGAAAAATAGAACATATGTAAAGCATGAACATCTTGGGGTCACCTGGTATGTCTGTTTCTGATGACCAGAAGAAATCCACCACAGATGAGCACTCACTGGGAGAACACCAGCAGGACAGGGGACCACCCAGCTGAGTGAGCTCTCACCCTCATGAGGAATATTTAAATTGCTGGCTGGGGTTGAAAAAAACCAAAAATTCAGTCATTACTGAGTCTCCCGTTATTACTCATTCCTAAGCAGGAAATAAATTCATCTTATATTTTCTTTTAAAACACATTAAAATAAGCTGCTGAAATGAGTTAACAGAGGGTACAGACAATTTACAGCATTTATCTGCACAGCAAAGGCTGAGTCTGTAAGGTCCTGTTTCTCCTCCTCGCTATCCTTCCCACCTCTGCAATGCACCACTGACATCTCCATGCCCTGTTTTTCCTCAATGGCAGATCCTGTCCTCTGCTCCCAAATCCCAGAAGCCACTCTGCATCCTGTCCCCTAAACCCACTGAGTGACCCCGCACTTAACGGGGCATTCCCAGACTCTTCCATTCAACACCCAGGCTCAGAGGACTACCACCATAAAACTGAATTTTGCCTCCCTACAAATTTAGCCCAGGATAATAACATTAAAATTCCACTTTACTGCTTACCTGCACTAAGGCCAGTCCTGAAGGCTATCAAGAATTCCTGATAATGTGAGTACTTGGCACTATGGCTTTAGGATAAACTACAGACCTATTTTGCACATTATTTAAATTACCTTACATTTTTTATTTCCAATGTTATTAAATTGTAATGAATTTATTTGTTTATGGAAGTGTGCACTGCATGTCTAGTACTGTTCTGTAATAGCTGGATTTAAAGCCACACTCTGATTTCTATCCTAGACATCATTAAACAATTTATTTTCCGTGATAGGGGAATGTGCTCTTGGGCAAGAGCTCTCCATTAATATGAATTATTAACAATATGTATATAAATGCATTATGGATTTAAAAGATGAAAAGAAAGCTTGCCAGTTATTCTATGGAGCTTTCTCCTTCTACAAGGCCAGTGAATTTCAGACAGCTGTCTGCTGAACAGTCACAGACAGGGAAACCCTCATGACCACTAGGATTTTGCTCTCCCATTGCTAAAATTATATAAAATGGTCCAGAAAAAAAAAAAAAAGTAATCTCTGGTTAGCAATATCTGCTTATCCCTCCACCCCTTCTTCCCATTGCAAGGCAATGTTGTAAACCAGCTGACAGCTCCCCAAATATCAATGCTCCCCAGAGAGTGGTCTCAGCACTGTCATCAAAATGCATATAGTTTTATTTAAAAATATCTTACAAAGAAGGATATTTTTGAAACTGCAGCATTTGAGACAAATTGTTTCACATTCAGCTGTTCCTGCTGACGCATCTGCTTGCGATGGATGTGTTGAATCGCACCCATCAGCCGAGAGAAGCTTTGTAGCCCTGCATGATAATGAAAAACAATGGGGAGAAGTGGCTTTGATACTGTACATCACACTGAGACACATCAGCAGAAAGGGTCTAAAACATTTAAATCTCAAACAAAACCTCTCAGGCACGCAGCTGCAGTGGTCTCCATTCATGTTTCTCTGCAACTCTGCTCCGTGGAAAACGCTCTAAGAGGTGTTTGCACCTTCAGCCTTTCCAGGTAATTAGTCCCTGAGCTATTGCAGGATTCATACATCCCACTGCTCATGCTAATGCCCCACAGTGCTGTGTCAGGAAATCCCATCGCTTGCTGTCCTGGGGTTAAAAAGAAGAAGCACCATGCAAAGAGAACTGGATAAAAGGAGGTAGGGGGGGTCTAGAGATTAATTATCACTAATCTCCACAGGCTTAAATAGTTATTAAAATTGTCTTTAAAAACCCTTGCAGCAGTGCTCCCCTTCCCCCTGCCCTCATATCTCTGTGTTGCTGTCCAGCTCTATGAATATTGCCAGGTTCAATCCCCCCACCCCCTTTCTTTTCTCTTCAAAAGTACCTGCATGTTTTCCCCTAAAACCACTTCTCGTTCAAGACATTCTTCAGAGTAGCAATTACTGCTCCCCCTGTGCCTTACATCCTATACAGCCGTGCTTCCCCTAACAACCTGCTGTCCAGAATTCAGCTCCTTGTGACTCAGGACTGCTTTGCACCGATGTTGTGTATCTAAGGATATTTTATATTGCATGTAAAATATTATTATTATAATGATTATTATTGCTCTTACTCTTCATTATCAGTTTCTTACCTTTGAGAATTCCCTCGTGATAGCTTTGTGACTGACATTCTGCATCTCACCCCAACACTTAGCTTCTCTTTGCTTTTCACAACTCTAATAGCATTTTGCCTTTTTTATTAACCAATAACACATTTATGGCCCACACCATTTTGTGGAAACTAAACCACAAAATACCCTGTTATCCTAGATTAGGCTTCCTCTTACGGCTACAAGCCAGACCTAGTCCCACCACTGGAACAGAGTCCTGACTGACCTCTGCCATGGGCGGACAACTGGAGAAAACCCCGCTGGAGACCTGAGTCTTTCTGGTAACTAAACCCAAAGCTGGGGGCAGCTGCTGGGCATGAGGAGCAAAGCACCTGCACCCTACAGGCCCTGTGAGCTCCCAGACACTGCTGCTGCCCCAGAGGTCTTGTACCCACCCATGCAGAAACTGCAGTAGCAGCAACAGAGCAAAAGGAACGTGCTCCACCCTGTTCTACCAAACTGCCTTCTCAAATGGGAACGCAATGATCACCTTCCCCAGGACAGAAGTGTAATCCACTTCCTTGCCCACCCAGTCACTGGCTGGTTTCTTATGTGAGCTCTTATTGCCAAAAGCCTGCAATGCAGGGAACTCAGTAGGGCTAGAGCTGGTGGGCAGTTAGCGAGACAGCAAAGCACCTCGTTTTTTAAATGCCTTATTCACTTAAACCACTTTGCCTTAGTGTTTCTATGCTTCTTCTAGACCAGCTGTAATCCATTCTGAAGCAGAAAAGAACTGAAAAATAAATGCCCAGTGACTGTGACACTCTCCACTTACAGTAACACCTCTGCTGGGAAGTACATGGTTAATCCTCCAACATTTTCCTCTGCACCCAGTTTTTAAACTGGTGGTAACGGGAAAAAGACCCTCCTTTTCATTTCTTCTGCTCCCAAAGGATGACACGTTAACAGAAGGCGAGCAAACAGTGAAGCTGTAGGTGGAGGCAGGGAGAGCAATGAGCTTATTTTGCACACTGAAGGTTCATTCCAGTGAATAATTTCTCCAGAGAGAAAAGGGACTTTATTAAGAGCAAATTGAATGCAGATCTTCTCTCACTATCCTGCTTTTTTTTGTGTGTGTGGTTTTTTTTTTTTTTTTGATTTTGTTTTTGTTTTTGTTTTGACACTGATGGATTGACAGACCAGCTAGGAAAGGGCATACTGAGGCAAACAGCACTGGTAATTTCAGTGGTAAAATGATATAAATCAGAGCCAGCCAATAAAAAGCAGGTGAAGTAACTTCCTGCAGCTTCCCTCCACCCTAGAGAGGAAAAGATGGGTTCATTATACTGTAACCACTTTTCCCCCCTTATTATTCTGTGTCAATATTCCTCCCTTGAATGTTTTCTTCCCTTCTGCTACGAACATTTCAAACAAGCTATTCTTACCACTACTTAATGAAAGGCACAAAATTACACCTATTAATAAAGAATCCTGAACCAGCACACACATGCACACCTGCATATGTATAAACATTAAACTTCTATTTCCAATTACAATTCCACAAATAAAATTATTAATTAGGCATTGGCCAATTCAGGTTTCCTCCTCTCAGCACGTCACACAGTTGATTGCTCCCTCTTTTTTTCAACAGGCATTACTAACATGAGAAAGGAGATTGGATTTTACTGTCATTTTTGCCAGCACTCCAGTGACACAATAGCAATTTATAGAAGACTCTGTTATGTGCAAGAAGGTTTTGGGTCAAATTACCAAGGCTGTTAAATCTAAGTTACATGGCAAGAAGAAATTTGGACCTGAGCTGGGCTTCACCTTCTCTATATTCCCACTAGTGCAAACATACTAATTTAAATGAATATCTATTTGATTTCTTATGATCCAAAAAGAGGACCTGGACTTTTTGAGGCAGACCTTCCTATATTTTAGCTTAATTCTTCCTCCAGGTTTCACTGGCCTAAATCAAAGTAAGACTGAACTAGAAATGCAAGATGTTTCCTTATAATATGTAGGATTTTGAATGTCCAATACTTACTTGCTGTTTCTCATCCATGAGAAAGGAACACAGATCCTACCTAGTTGTTATAAACCCATGTATTTTCAGAAGTATTTTTCTGTTTGCTGCTTCCTTTGAGGAAAAAAAATATAATTTCCATTTAAAAATCTCATTCATATCAAACAAACACCACTGCTTATTTAACAGTAACCATCTTTAATTCTCATAAGTAATACTGTTATATTAATTGTGGATTCACATTGGAAGCTTACTTAATTAGTATGTTTTCCTCTACATGGATTTGCACATTTTGATCTTACCCCAGCAAAAATAAAGACTACTGACACATTATTTTACCTTATACTGTATTAATGTAGTCCTACTTACTGAAACTTCTACATGAGCATGTACAGGTAGAAAATCCAATACTTCCACTAATTGATTTTTTTTTCTTTGGTATCAGAATTGAAGGCGCATGTACGGGTTTCAAAACACTGACAAAACAGAACAGAGATTTTAAAGATATACCTTTATGGTCATTAATTACATAAATACCTTTACAACAAAGGAGGTAGACGACTGATTAAAAATGGATTAATTTCTCTTTACTAGATTGTGCTCCTTATTGTACCTTATGAAATTATGATTCAACTGAAAGCAGGAAGTATTAGGCAGTTTTAATAAATAAAGAGCCCTAATACCCCAGGCCAAAATAAATCCTCAGTAATACCAATAGCAAAGCTTCCTTAGACTCCATTGGTTTCAGAAGCACACTAACAGGTCAAATTTTAGACCCAGGGTAGAAATTCTCCAAACCTTTTATAAAATACAGAAAATAAAACAGAAGCTTGAATTGAAAATAAGATGTCTTAAAATTCTTAAACTTGGTACACTAATTATTGCAGTTGAAAGTAATAAAAAAGCCTGGTTCATTTTCATAAATAGATAAATCCCAATAAATCTGATAATCTGAGTCACAGAGAAACAGAAAAACAGAAAACTTTACAGTGTGTTCCTGAAGTAAAGAGGAGAAGGGGGGACAGAAAATAATATACAAAAATATGCCTGCTGCAAACATTAAATCAAAGTGATCTATAAAACAATATACACATTTAGATAGTAAGCCATGTTAATTTAAAAATATCAAATGATCTTTATACAGTAAAAAAATCTTTACTTTCAATAAAGAGAGTTGGTATAGCACTGTAGTATTTTACAATTGGTAGGCATACTGCATAAATATGTGCACTGCTACATATATACAAGCCTTTAGGCAATATACAGTAACAGAGACCAGAAAATGAATGTATGGAGCTTAGAACATGTAGACTGGAAGCACTATGGAGAAATACCCAGTAGATTAAAATTCACCACCTTAATTATAAACAAATAACTGTCTTCAAAATACGTTCACATGGTCATAACATATTGCCTCAATCTGGAAAAGTTAACAAATCCCTTAGCATTGCAACATGAGCCATTTTTGGGTGGTTACAAACTAGTGGAATCCCACTAAAGTTGGAAGCTGTACATTGATTTACACCAATGAAGAGTCTGCCTAACTAAACCTAAAGCTGTATTTTAAATGCAGCAAATAAAGTAAATGTTATCATAATGCAAAACATATATTTTGAGAAAAATGCAGTTAGAGAAAATGAACTTGTCAGAAAAATTATAGCCATGTCATGTGCTGTATAAGCAGCACGTTATCATGTACAGTAATATGTTAAAGAAATTGGATGCCCCAGTGGTCCTTTAAAGCCTTGTTTGAATACCACAACCAAAACAAGTGTAAAAGTTTATGTGCTAATAAAAAGTTAACACTGAAAGTAAAGACTTTGCTTCATAATGATTTCACTCTTGTTTGATTTTACCAAATAACAAACACATTCTCACTCAAAAATACTCCATACAGTGTGTTTCCTTCACCAAAGTTTGTGATCAACACTTTCTCCGTACACTACAACCCCTTGCTCACTCCTGCAAAATCTGAAATCTGCTGATTTCTCCCCAGCAAGTGACAGCTTGTGTAGCTTCCAGTTTAAGAAGGAAACCAAATAAACAATCTGATCCTTTCCACGTGTTGGTAGTGTTTCAAAAATTCTATGTACTTACAGACAGGAGAGACAGTCAAGAGTGCAGTTACTCAAAACTGCCCATAACAACATGATACAGTTACATTCCTTCATGCCCCAAAGCTCCTCTAAACCATTATTGTTACCTGAGAAATGGAAATGTCCCAAGAAGGTCAGGCTGGGCAGATTGCAACTTTCCAAGGACCAAAATAAAGATATTCTTCTCATCTCAGTGGAACAGGTTAACTTTTTCAGGTAATTCCCTGCAGAGCTGGTCTTTTGAAGACATTTAAGTTTAGGTCTGAAGGTCTAATTCTTGCCATTTGTGAGTATCATTTTTATTGTTTACAGTAGGAAGAAAGCCCAGTAATTCCAAACATTTGGCAAACTGGCCAGGAGCACAGAGACCCTAGTTCTGTGAAAATTTGTAAATTCAAAATTAAATGTCTTAGATTTAATGATTTTTGGTTAAATTCTTTAGAATGATAAAAATTCAATTATTTAGCATTTGCAATAGTTTTTGCTCATGAATTAGACTACCAATTTATGAAACAAAAATGCACAATCTAAAATACCAGATAAAATATCTAAAAGAAGAACTACCCTTGTATAACTTACTAGAAGTTATATATTTAATAATAAAACAGAAACTCAAAAGAATATTTTATTAGGCAATTTAATTTAGTGTGTTCAATTTTAAACTTTACTTGTGATTTATTTTTTATACTGGTTTTGCTTTTACATATGAATTCACATATACAAACAGTTCTAGCATTAAAGGCAATATCATATTAGAAAATTGTTACATTTTATGGTTATTAGTCTTTTAAGTAGTTTATACACTATCGAACAGCAATTACAGAAGATAATAAAGAATTGTGCAATGCCTTAAAAGTGTTTAACAACTTAATATAGAAAAAAATAATTTATAAGAAAAAAAAAAAAGTAGAATTCAAAGCTGTTGGAACATTTTGTTGAAAAAAATGTGGTCTTCCAAGTTAATAGATGGGATTTTTCAAAGAACATTGAAACTGAAAATTTTAAATTGGCGATTTTTTAATCTCCTGCCAGAACGTGCAATCATATTTGTCTTATGCGGATTCTTTGTTTTAAGTGTACTGCTACAAAACGAGGTGGATTTTGTCTTTGATGGGACACCAGAACCCAGGGGACTGCTTGTGCTGACTCCCAACAGAGAAGGCAGAAATGCAGAAGCCAGCAGAAGCCAACCAAGGCAACAGACAGGGCAGCCCCAGCACTCCCCCTCCCAGACATTCCAACAGACATTCCCATGCCCAGCACCTGCTCAGCACGGGAGGCAGTGGAGACACACACGTCATGTAGGCAAGCTCTTGAAAGAAAGGAGTATAAAGTCTCTTATTTCTATATTTATCAGGTACCACATAAATAGAAATGGCCATTCACCTGAAATCAGAACTAGAAAAAATATACTTTCTTTATGGCATTACAGGATGCTCAGCAATATCTCACTCCATGCTGCAGCCTCAGGCAGGGGATCCGAGCTGCTCTCCAGGACCTGACTGCTCATCTGCTCTTTCTTACCAACTTTTTGCTTATTAATGTAGTTTAGCCCTTTGCAACTGCACAACATGGAAAGCCTGAATAGCTGACTCTTGTAATTTTAGAGGAAAGATTGTTTGCTATAGTTTTAATGTAATACTGTGCTGAAACGTGCAATATTGATACAGGTAAGTTCTAAAGCTATAGATGCAGAAAATAATGTGCAGATATATATGTTTTAGGATATAGCATTACTTTCCAAATGGTTAATGTCTGTAGCTATTAGTATGCCATGTATATTAATGATACTTTGAATTTACTATTCCTTCAGTTCAGCTTTACATGATTTTATTACACTATATAAAAAGGTGAAAAGAAGTAATTTATTGGAAGGCCCTTTTATTATGGAGGGCCTACTACTAGCACTAACCATCATGCTGCAAATCCTTAGGTTCACTTACATGGTAACACTTCATTTTAACTCAAAGAGATGACTCTATCTCCGAGTGACTCCTGCTTTTATTCTCGACCATCACAGGCATAGGTCTGATATGTCTCATGCCAAAGCAAATGAGAAGATTTCACTGGCTAAAGCTGGGTGGGGTTCAACAGCAATAAAAAGGCTGCAGAGGTAGGGAGAAGTCTCTGTAGTACAGTTAGAAATAATGGCAGTATATTATTACTTTAATTAGTTTCTATTCTGTGTTTTTCTGTTTCTTTAGCAAAACGCTGCAGGAAAGAGAAGAGTGAAGTGAGGTAAGAATTTGTATTAAACCCTGGTGGGTTTCCCACGCAAAGTTCTTCCTGCCCTCCCCTTCACACACTGCCCAGGCAGCAAGGCCCTCCCTTGGACAGATCCACCCCCTGAGGGCCATGTGCCATCACACAAAGCTGGGTGGAACCAAGACCTCCCCCATGCTCCTCCTTGCTGCTACAAGCAACATCCTCTTCAAGTCAAACTGCTATCAATATTACCCTTCCTTTTTTTTTCCCTTCCACTACCGATGTTATACTTCTTACATTGTCTTTTTATGGTTTAGTATAAAAGGGATTAGCTCCACCAGTCAGCAATCACAAGTAGGCAAAATTTGTCATGGTGACATCAAACCACTAACATAAACACATCTATTACCCTTTCTCTGGCTCGGTAAGACAGCTGCCCTCAAGGTATTGACCTGTGAACCTCCCTGATAAATCACTGACATGTGGGAAACTTGATTATCCCAACATAACAGGGGTAAAAGATGCCATTCAGCTGCAGAAGGACATGGAAGAACAACATCCATGAGACTTGTAATGAAAGATTTTTGATATACTTAAGTAGTTAACAAAAATTTATTGCAAGAGATAGTTTGTCACTAGATTTACAGTTTCAGAGAACATAGTACAAAACATAGTGCATCAGCTTTGTCTAAACATTAAATAGGTGCAAATACACAAAGATAAAAAACAAAAAGTGAGTACTTTACAACATAAGTTATAGAACTATAAATATATTTTATATACATTATACATATTCTAAGACATGATTTTCACTTATATATATATATATATAGTTCATAATTAGTATCAGACTATTCAGTGCTTTAGTTATAGTACAGGTCTGAACTTGCCATGAATGTTTGCATCATTATACTTACAGTAAATGCTTCCCAAGGAATGAGGAATTTTAACCAGTTTAGTTCACGGAACCATTTTGCAAAGCTGAGGGGACTGTAGAAACATCAGGACCATTTAGTTGAAGGGTCCTTCCCCCATCCCATCCCTGTCCTAAAAGAGAGGCTGAAGTGGGATGACAGCTGGGTGTGGGGACAGCAGGGATGGGAAGACGGTGTGTGGCAGCGGGGGAAATGCCAGCTGGGTCGGGTGCAGGACCGAGGGCGGCAGCAGTGGCAAGTGTGGCGGGGCCACGAAGGCAGTGTGGCCCCCTGGGCAAAGCCTCGGTCCCACCGGCAGATGAGGTAAAGGTGCTCTGGAAAGAGCCGGGACCTGCGAGAGGAACTGCTGGTGGGGCTGGAGAACCTTCAGCGTGCCGGCGGCGTGCTGCTGTAGGATCGTGTGGTGGATAGTGGTGACGGAGGTAGAACACAGCGGCGGCTGCAGGGGCAAGGGCTGCAGCGGGGAACTCGGGGGCTGGATCGCTGCGGGAGGGAAGGTGAACTTCACTTTGTTGGACAGCACACTCTGTGGCACGATCTGCTGATACGCCTCAGATGGCAGCTCTTTGAATTTTTCGTGGTTATCGGGAGGGAAGATCAAAGTCTGATCGGGCAGGGGGAAGGGGGCTATTAACTGCTCGGTAGTCAAAAAGGTATGACTGTTTACATGTGCTTCTTTGAATGGCAAGGGCGGCGGGCTGCTAAATATACCAGGATTACACTGTACCCATTCACTGGTCACCTTACTCATTTTCTCGTGTGGTAGAGACTCAGCCAACTCATAATGGCAAAGATAGGATTTAGGAGGAGCTTGTTCCAAATGTCTGTTGGAGAGGGGAACTTTGTAATGAGCTTGATTTTCATGACTGGTGACATTTTCATTTTTCTTTTCGTCTTGCAGAACATCCTGTGTGCCAGCAGCTGCCGGAGCACTGTGCTCAGGAACAGAAGCAGTGGAGTCTGTGATGACATCAGAAAATTTATCCAGTGTGCTCTCCCTCGCTGCACACACCACCAGTTTATCATTTTCCAGCATGTGTGAACTATCAGTTTCTACAGGTGACTTGCTTTCCTCCAACTCCATTGTTTCATCTGTATCTTTTGCACCGCCAGCTTTGGGGTCTGCATTAGTTTCCTCTAGATTGTCTTGAGTCAATAAGTCCCCCAAAATATTTAACGTAGAACTTGCAGAATTTTCTTTGGCAGGTCTGGAGGCCTCACTTCTTGCATTCCTGTCAAGGAAAACATGATGGATTCTACTTTTCCTTCTCTTGTGTTTCCCTTTTGCTTTGTGATATGTAACTAAAGCAGACACTTGCCTTAGATATTCCTCTGCTGATAATGTCTGTCCACATGAGCTCTCATCTGATGAAGAGGAGGAGGTGTGCTGTCTCCGCTTGCGGTGGCATTTTTCAGGTTCTTCGGTCAAAACGCTGTAACCTCTCTTTACAGATTGGTTTTGACTCAGACCCTTCTCCTCACTGCATTGTCCTAAACATTTATGCTCTGGGCTACAGCTTGACGTCCAGACTTTCCAGCTACAGCATGTTTTAGAGTGCCTTAGGCTGTGTTTCCTGGAACTTGGAGCCAGCTGCTTTGCCTGCCTCCGAGAGCTTGCTTTGCTCTTTCTGTGCAGTCGTTTACAACCACGGTGTTGGCCACTATTTTTTGCACTCCAAAAGTCACACCAGCCTCTGTCCCAGTGTACATGATCTGATGCAGACATGACTCTCTTATGACCATTTTCAATGCCGAGTTTTGGATGTGACTGCTGTATCTCACCTGTAGTTAACCAGATATTCCCTGCATCGTGTCTGCACTTCTCTGCATTATTCTGGAGGTGCTGATATTTATTTTCATCTCTGTAAGTGATTTCTTTCTCGGTTACTGGAGACATCTCCATTTCTCCTGCTGTTGTGTCCCCACAGTGATGATGATGACAATGACATAATTTTCTTCTCCTTTTCCTTTTTCTGCTTTTGTGAAGCCATTTTTCATGGCTTTCTTTGATCCGGACTTTGTTATATTTCTCATCTATCACAGTGTTTTGTCGTAAGTGGTTTTTAGATACGTGATACTTTTCTATTTTTCTAATCCTGAATGAATCATCCAAGGACACTTTGTTTTGATTTTTTGCAATGTCACAATTTCTGAAAAGGGAAACATCATTTATAAGGGGTATTGTATGGTTGCACACATTTTTATTCACTTCTGCTTCATAATCACCACAATCTGAAGTAGGTTTATTTGTAAAATCCGAGACTAAGATATGGTTAGTTTCAGTTTTATGGTGCAAATGAGGTATGTTTGGTTGATGTTTGAGCTTTTCTTGACTGTCACTTGCTCTGGATGACTTAAAATCAAAATATAAAGGATTACAGCTGTAAGAAATCGATGGGTCTGTACTTGTGTAAATTAACATTTCTGATGGCCACTGAAGAATATTTGATCCATATTTGCTAAGAACAGGAACAAAGGGTTGACATGGTCTCTTGTGCATGTCTGGTTTGGTTTTTGGGGCTCCACTACTACCTTCTTCAGGTGGTGATGAAACTACTGCATCTGCTCCCAGATCTTTTATTTCCATTTCAGTTGCGGATGGATCACTCTTCCCATCTTTGTCATTTTCCTCTGCAACATCCTGCAGAGGCAAACAATCCTCCACAATCTTCTGCACAAGAGCCCTGTTTGCCTGCAGGTCGTACCCACTGCTGTCCAGGGGCAGGACCTGAGCACTGTCCACGGCCACGGGCAGTGTTTGGTCCGGTAAGTCAGCTGCACTCACATCCATACCACAGCCATCCGTGTCTGAGGACACCAGTTGCTTTGAGTGGGACGGAGCAGGAGTTAATGAGGGACTCTCCAGCACCCTGCTTTCCTCACTGGCCAGCTCTTTTGAATCCTGAGCTTCATGAGCTTCTGCTGTGTCTGTGCATTTGTCCACCAGTGGGTGAAAAGAGTTTTGTTTCTCCTCAGGGCATACAACCATTTCTGCTGCTGAAGGAGGCTGCAGGTTACATGTTCCTGGGATAAACCTACTCCTTCTGCTAAATCCATGCTCCATAGAAGTTTCGTCATTATATTCATAGAAAACGGCAGCTGAAGACTCCAGTTTCACTGCTGCTTTCTTAGGAAATGCAAAGGAGAACCCAATTCTATGTCCTTGAGCTCCTTGAACCTGATCTCCACACTTGCTAGCATCGGATTTATTACTACACACATCCCCAGGAGTGGAAGGAATAACAGAAGCAACGTCTTTACAGTTCTGTGCATCATGCATTAACATACAGCTGGAATCCTGCTTGTTGGCAGAATCCATGGCAGCACTTTTGGGGATATCATTGCAGTCATCTTGCACAGTCACTGTAGTGGATTTGAACATAGGGCCACTTCCAGGAGCACTAGGAAGGAAAACAAAACTCTGAGTCAATACCTTTCAGAGAACTGCTGACAGAAAACATGGTATTACACTGATATTTAAGAGAGTTTTTTAAGGAAAGACAAGGAATCTGTGGATATGTAGATTTAGAATATTTGAAAAAATGCCATATTTTATAATAAAATCAGTTGACCAGTATTAGAAGAAAAAAAAAAGTGAGTAAGTATTATGCCCCCAGGTCCTTCATGTGTTATCATCTGCAGGACTAATATCCCTACAAAGTAGTTAACTTTTCCTAGTCACACTGGCTAACCAAATAAGAGACTGTATATCTCCCTAGAAATCTTGCTTCTCCTCCCAGTAGACCATCATGATTACAACACTATTACTACAAATAGCAGAGGTTTTACATTCCTTTGTGCTACAAAATATATTAAAACAGAGAGCACCTCATGGAGCACTTTCCTCTTAGTCATCATTCCAGTGACTGCTGCTCTGCCCACAGGCAATCTCCCAGCAGCTCCCATCCTATTTGTGTTCACAGACCAAACCATCGCCATCTCAGCAATTTCTTTCATGGAAAAATAAAACTGGGGAGAGTATTTCAGCTGACAGTAGTGAAGCAAGTGATTCATCCCTCTTGAGAAAAAATTTATCACTGTCTACTTCTGTTCTCCATTTCATGTCCTCTTCCCATCTGTTCTATTTGACTTAATAGGAAGGAAAGAGAAAAGCAAAAACTGTTTAACTGCCAGTTTTCCAGGATCCACAGGAACTGTTCAGCACTAGCAGTAATGGACCTATGTTAAAACAATTTGTTTGTTTTAATCAAATTGTTCTGTGTTACAGTGCAGAGCAATACTAGATAATGAGTCACCGGGAAAAAACTGCAAGTGTCATTTAGGACCCCCAAAAGTGCTGAGATAAAGAATAATGACCCTGCCAGGTCTGGAAATTAAGGCAGAGGTTTTACAAGAGATGAATTCCTCATGAGAATTCCTGCCTTGCCCAGTTCTTCATAAATTTAAAATATATATTAAAATTTCCACACAAACCCTTCATTTAAAAGAATAAAATGGTGACTTCTACAAAACCAACCTAAAAAACACCAGCCTAAAAAAATCTTCTGTGTCTGTCTGTATCACACTTCTAAGGATGCAAAGTGGTAGTAAACAGCAATTATTAGGTAGAAAAATAAAGCTCAGATAGAAGTTCTCCTTCAGGAACTAGAAAAAAGATACTTTTTAAAAAAATCCAGAAACAACAAAAGCTTGCAAAATCTGTGCTTCACTAGCATGGAAAAAGGGAAACAGTAAGTTCTTTTCTCTTTCTCCTGAAATATGCTAAATTCAGATTCTGGAGCAAGTTTGGGGGGAATAATATCTAATATACTCAAGTATTAAATTTGGACAGTTAAAATGCTGATAGAGGAGGAAGAGTCTCTACATGAGTTATGATAAAAAGATTAAAAAATTATGTGTCATGTTGCTCGTGTCAAGTAGGCCTCACAACATTCACATGCTATCCACCTGCTCAGACAGACTCTGTTTCAGCATGCCAAACTAGGGAGAAAGAGACTATTTCTGAACAAGAGCTGCAACTTGGTTGGACTTCTCTGTTAGTTCATCTGGTGAGACGAAGACTGAATAGAAAGAAAACATTTGCACTTGAGCATCTTACCTTTTTTTTTATCCCTTTTTCCCCCCCTAAAAGATTACACTGCGATGAGTATATGTATTTTCAGTGGCTTATCAGTGTCAGAACTGTGTCCTATTTGAGCATTCAGTCACAACCAGCAAGCTCAATATTAACTTCTACAGTATGTTTAGATGCAATGGCAAAATGTCCCTTTTGCAGAGGAAGGTAAACACTCTGTCGAGCTGGGGAAAAGGAGCACTTACCTTTTAATGTACAGAATCCAGCTATTGAAATTTAAAGCTAGATTTCTGGATGCTTTCCCTGGCAAGCATTTTGAAAACTAAATCATAGGGATCTGTTACATCCTAGAGAGACAGACTGTGTTCCTCACCTCGTCAATGAAGTAGTGTCAGCCTGCAAATGCATGACCTAGTTCACGCAGCTTTCAACCAATGTGCCTGGTCTTATGAAATATATATGAAACACATCCTTTTTTTTTTAAACTAAAAATATGTGTCATTTTAGCTCAGCTGAAAAAGCAACGTTAACATTCATTTCTGCATATAGTGTGAATCGAATACTGTACACATACAGCTTCCAAAACGCCATAAAAACACGTGTGTGGGGCTGCAGCCAAGGGACTCCAATACCCTGCATCCCACAGCACCAGCTAACAGTGGAGGGCTAAGTTTAAAATATTTTTTATGTTTCAGCTGCTATGTACTTACCACGTTCTCTCTTTCCTCAGCTCAGCTAGCTTGTGCAAACGTTGAAGGGCTTTCTCCTGTTTTCTTTCATCTTTTCGTGACTTAGATGCTACATTCCGTGCAAACTCCCTGTGTTTCAGCTCCTTCAGTCTCTGCAAGAAACAGTCATATAAGGCACGTAAAAACCCCAGGGATGAGAAACACTTACACTGACAGTTACTCACTGGTAAGCGCTCATGGCATGGATTATTTTTGAGCCTAAGCAAAGTGACCCATTCAATAAATTTAAGCATTTCAAGGGAGTAATCAAAACACACAGAGATGCTAGAGACAGGTTAGCTAGGTTAGAAATAACCTAAAAAATTTTACTGTAGCTTTTGTGATGATGTGGACCATGATCAGTAGGATGTGGCAATGTTTATCCAGAATTTTGCTCATGGCTTTCCCCTAACACCTTCCTCACAGCTTAATTGCTTTTTGAGATATCAATAAGAAATGAGACCACATCAGGAACTTTTCTGCAAAACTGCTCTGTAGCCTGTTGATCCCCCAGATTATATTAAATCTTGATTTTTTCTGCCCGAAGTGATGGCATCACATTTGTCACCACTGTGCTGTAGGAGGTCCCTGTCAACCCTTTTCTCCAGCCCACCAAGGTCCCTCTGGACCTGCCCTGCCATGTTATCAGCAAGCTAACATCTGAAAAGCTCTTGAGAGTGTGTTGTCCTGTCACCTGGGTCATTATTAAAGATGTAAAGGGTCCTGTCCCAGCAGGGATCCCCAAGGGATGTAATGGTCAGAGAAATCTTGTATTTTGAAATGAGAAAACTGTCCCTTTGAAGAAGCTTCTGTTTCCTGCTCCTGCTGGTGTCTGACACAGCAGTTAAGCAGATACCGAGGTTCAGTCCAGTATCTCATTTGATTTTATGTCCAGCTTTTTTCTTTGGAGAGAAATGAAAGTGCACAGCTCTGATTCTCCACATGAAAAGGAAATATCATTTTCTTTATAATATCATAGAGAGACAATACACAGAGACCTCTCTAATTCTTCCTGTCACGTTTGGTCCAGTAGGTCCCAAACACCACCGGTGCTCAGTGTGTCCCGATTATGGCTCACAGTCAGATGACATCACCTTACAAGACTGTAATCTCGTGATTCTGGGAAGGATCCAGTAACCTGCCCCTGTTTTAGTGTCCAAGTGGTAATGACTGGCCATGGACAAGGGCCACATTGATTTGTAAAAGTAGCTCCAAACTGTCTGAGGGGTATCAAGAGCTTTTCTTATTGCTGGTGGCAGACCATAAACACACACAGACTGGAGCTTGCAGAACTCTACCAGCACTGTTCTCCTGCTCCTCCTCAATTTTTTTATTTCACCCCTTTTGTGAATTTTCACAGAAGAGTGCCTCTCACATACTATCATTCACTTCTTCTCTGAGAGGGTGGTCAGTCACTGGAACAGACCTCCCTGCAAAGCGGTCACAGCAGCAAGCCTGGCAACAGCTGATGGAGAACCTGGACAATGCTCTTGGTCACATGGTTTAGTTTTAGGTAGTTCTGCAAGGGCCAGCGAGCTGGACTCAATAATCCTTGTGGGTCCCATCCCACTTGAGATACTCTGTGATTCATTTACACACTGAATTAATCTTTGCCATTTTGGGTGATGCTAACACAGCCTTGGCAGTCCCTTTAATGGCAAGAAATAAATACGGAGAAACGTGCTGAGAAAGAAAACTTGAAGAAAAAATGTATAATAGTCTCTTTTTTAACAATTTTTGTATTATTTTCTAAATAACTGGATATCCTTGATAGAGAGAAATAATCTGAAATGTAATCACTTCTTCCTCCACTTGTATTTTCTAGATAGAGTTACAAAAATTTGCTTTATTCTGCTAACACATTATAAGGCTATAAATACACTCAAAACTAGATGTATGATAACTTTTTTTCCCAGAAAAGGAATACTTGAAATGTGAAGTGCCTTTGTAGAACACTTCTTACCGCTGTGCACTCCTGTTTTCCTAAAGATAGCATGATACTGACCCTGCTTCCCAAGAGCCACTTATGAAACCCAAAGTACTTCATTTCATAGGCAACTTCTGAGTACTCAGAACATCAGAGAAGGGATGAAGTTTGTTCCTTCCCCTCCCCACCTCCAGCCCTTGGCACTTAAAGAGAGGATTTCATTGCATTTTGTGAAGCTCAGTAATTTTTCAGGGTTTTTTTTTTCCCTCCAATGCCTAAGGAAAGATGTAGGTGATAAAGCAAGAGAAGAAAAGGAAGATAATAGAGTGCTTTCTCAGAAAGTTAAAAAGGAACAGCTGAGGTGTATACAAATCCCTAATCATCTCCCAGCAGCAGCACTTTTCTACAATTATTGGGACTATTATAAGGAGTGATTTTATTCTGACCAGATTCTGACCCCTTCTAGTCCCCCTGCTGAAAGTCAGCAGGACTCCACCCCCTCAGGAGTGCTGAAGTTAACACAGCTCCATGTTTCAGGAGGCAAATAGGGTCTTGCTCACAGTGAATAGGCATGATGTTGGCAAAGGTATTTTATGTGATCTTGGAGGCAGAGGAGATGCATTTCTTGCCTATCATTGCTAAGCAAACATAATTCCACTGATCTGAGCTCCTCAACACCCCGACCAGTCGTTATCTGCTTAGCACATTCCAGATCTGGTAGGGAGGAACCATTCACAATTTTTAGGTAATTAAATTGTTCTCCTTGGGTGGCTATAAGTAGGTGTCAATGTTAAGACAGAGAAGTCTGGCATGAGTTTTGCGAGCACAGCCTTCATGTCAGACTGCCTGCTCTCCTCTTCTGGAGAGCTGCTCGTTCCAGCGCTCCCCTTCTGTCAGACCTCCTGTCAGATACACTAACCCAGGGGTCCTCAAACTACGGCCCGCGGGCCAGAAATGGCCCGAGGCTGCTGAATCTGGCCCACGCCCCCCTCCCCGCCGCAATGACTTCATCCGCACCTCATTCTCCACCTGCCTCCAGGGGCGGCTCTCGGCTACAAACCGGCCCCCACACAGTTTGCGGGCAGTAAAACCGGACCCCTGTCTAAAAAGTTTGAAGGCCCCTGCACTAACCCTTTCCTCTATGGAAAACTGGCCCTTTGCAGATAAACTACTTAACAAAGTGCTTTGTTTGTTTTTTTTTTTTCCTTACAACTGGTATCTCAATCTTTTTCGTGGAGAGCTTTAATGATCTGAAAGAATTATACCTCGGTTACTACCGAGGACTTTATTCTGCAAGTGTATATGTCAAAGTGGAACTTCTCTTAATTCTAAACCACCAAACAGGCACCTAGTGCAAATTGGTTTGAGGTTTCAACAAAATTCTATTTCCTATAAATTAAAGGTCACCTGAATGAACGAATGCCCCCCCCCTTTTTTTAATAATATGGTAGTTATTTTCCACTTGTTTTTATTTAACCATCTGATAAACTATCCCCACCTGCATTCCCTTACTGCACTTGGTCATGCTAGGGATTGCTGGCACTGCATTTATGCTGCCCTTATTTGCAATTTGTTAGTTTCACTTGAATTATGCAAACGAAAATAAGATACTACCCAATTATACATAAAACACCATTAGTCCGTGCATTCTGAGCTTCAGAAGGACTCCCCAAAAGTTGTTCAAGGTAAATAGCTGCAATAAAAACAAAGTGCAACTTATTCCTACAGAACATTTTTTTCTTAATGTATTTCTGCCTTTTCATGTGGCAGAGCTATTCTCTAATGCTAACTTCAATACCTAGTTTAATGCCTGTTATGTTTGGGGTTTTTTCCATGGATCAGTAAGCAAATAATTAGCAGGTAAGACATACAGTATTGGATTCCCTCCTGTATTTTGCTCTGCTTACAAACCAGCTCAAAACATCTGAGGCCCAGCAAGCAGAGTTCAACAAACAGTTCACAATGAATAATTAAATGACATTTCTCCAAGAGACCTACATGCCTTCATCATTATCCTGGTACACTGTGTTGCCACTTTGAAGGTGCAGAGCACAGGCCACCGTCGTTTCGCAAATGACTTTGTCCAGCTCGCAGCAACAGGAAGCCTGACCCTGATTCTCCAGCCTTGCAAAGTGATCCTGCAACTGGGCTGCTTCCACTGGGGCAGAAGCTGGATTATTTTAACCAATCTAACCATAACACCAGGCCTGAAGCAGAAATTATTCCACCTTCTTTTAAAAAACTCAGCCACTGCACAGCCAGTACATTGTGCTGAGCTGAGGTTTGCGAGTCCAGGTGAAAAGGAAGATTTTACAGGCTCCTATGCATGGATGAAACTATACATGAGACAGCCACAGGAGGTCCAAACTCAGGTGTGGCTGCATTTCACTCAGAGGCATAATGCTGTGGTATTCCCAGACTTGTTGTGGAAGATAAGCATCAGAAAAATCAAAGGAATCCCAAGTGGATTCCAAGAGGAGCCCATTTTTGGTCACTTCACCTTTGTCTTCATTTCCCCATTTACCACATTAAACAGTTTGCTTCAGCACAGTGCTTTTCAAAAAGTTTCCTAATTCTCCCTTGTATTTTATAATACAAGAACCACATGCCCAACTCCTGCTGCCAGGGCCAGGTGTCTGAAAAACCTCCCTGAATCAAAGCCTCTCAAAAACAAAAACACATTATGGCATTAAATGCACTTCTTACATCACCATTACAAGTCTTTTGCCACCTTGCAAAGTGGCTGTTGGCTTGTTTTTTTTTTTTTTTTATTTAAGCACTGGTAACAATAGCACTTAAAACTAATGGGCTTTCAAAACACAGAGAAGACATTAATTAATAAATATACCCAGGACAGCAAAAGCACATCAAGGCTGAATAGTGAAACAAAATCTACCCAAATACAATGAATACTATGAGGGGAGAAAAAAACCCCAGCCTCAAATAATTTTATATCTATGAATGTATAATTTAATGTTATCAGAATGGATTCTGAAGAAAAACAGTGAAATTTCTAGCAAAGTTTGTGAAAATGAAGGGGAAATCATAACAAGCACCAGGATTGATACAGGCCTAATATCTCACATAAAAACCAGCCACCCCCCATCACAATGGCCTCGTCTAAGGACTGCTTATGCAGAGAGGCTCTCACACACTATCCTTGCAAAGCTTATCTAGGAACAACTTTAATAGGGTCAAGAACCAATGGGAACAGTTTTATAATAGCAGGAGTCAGAAAGATGCCTATCAGGGGATTTCAGGGCAGTGCAGTTCAGATACTATTATGCTAATTCACTTTTGACCTTAGATTAACAATTAAATTACACAGACTTTTACAATGCTGAAAATATGGAGACCATAAATTCATTTTCTGATCAATGGAAGTATAAAATTACAGAATTTAACAGCCATGACATCAAATTTTGCTGCTTTATTGTCTTTTTATTTAATCAGAAAAAATTACTGTATTCCCAGTAGTCGCTAAATCATTATTTTATGTGACTGTTAGCTTTTGAAGATAACTCATCAAAATAAAACTTCCTTTTTCTTGCTACCTAACTGTGAGATACTCAAAGCTGCTGAGTCTGGTGACCAACCTGCCAGAGCAGAGCAAGGCACAGATCTGCTCCTGCTTCACCTGCCCTGCCAGTGATAGGCTGGGACCATGAAGATAAGGGATGTTCAGTCCTACACTTGTGTCCCAAGTCCAGGAGGAGCTTCCCCACTTCCTATGCTTTCTGTAACTCCATTTGCACCCTAAAAGGAGCTGCAAGTCCACCACAGCTCCTTCCTGCTCTTCAAAAATTTGTTAATTAACTAAACATGGGCAACAAGGGTTGGTAGTTCAGTGCTGTCATGGAAGTGGCACAAAATTAGCCTTTGGCTTTATTTAAAACAAATTAAATATTTCTTCCCTCTAAATCTGTATATGACATAAAACATCTTTTTCAGTAAAGCAATTTTGTGCTTGTGTATTTTTTTTATAATCTTAATTATATGTAATGAGTATTTCTTAGCTGCCAGGGATTATTCCAGAAGCTATGCATATTCCCCTCTCCCTGAATACTGCATGACTGCTGTAGATATACTCCCTGCTAACTGAGATGGTTTATTGCTTCTTTATGTGAATTATGGTATGACAAACACAGGGACAACATACTCATTAGATAAGCACTTGTCACACCAAACCAGATTAGTATCTCTCACAAGAAGCTTAATCAATTATAAATAATAACTGAACAGATCACAGCTCCTGTAACACGTGTAAATGCTCAAAGGGGGACTGAAACACACTATTTAAAGCAGAAAACATTGCTCACCAAGATGTAAAATGTTCCTTCTGTCTTTGGTGGTTTGTTGGGCATGCATATATTTTGCTGTTCTGCAGCTGGAGACCCCTCCACTTCACAAAGTACAACAGGGCAGCATCTCTTCACTTGTGCTCTGGTCTGCAATTCTACCTACTTTTCATGACAGTATCTTTTGTACTATTAAAAAAAAAAAAGTAATTCTCCCCTTGTAAAGATTATAGAAAAAAATTAAAGCTTCAAGAAAAAGATATTATAATAGCAGAAGAGCTTACCCCATTAGTGCTACAGGCCTTCCCTAGCAGAAGTTAGGCAAGACAAGTTATTTCCACAGAAAGGAGAAATGTTAACATTTCTCAATGAAATTAGCAGTTCAAGCACCCAAATAAGTAGGCTAAGGAAGAAATTAATAGACTTTCTTGCTTTTTTTATGCTGCCACTGTGGAATTAATTGCTATAATATGTTCCTGGAAGAGAAGAGTCACAGGGGGGTAATTTTAACAGCAGCCTACTACCACTTGATGGGAAGTTGCTGACTAGTGTCAGGGAAAGCCTCCTGCCGGGGTGATATGGCACCAGAACATGTCACCAAGGGAGGGCTGGGGAATCTCCAGCCCTGCAGAAATTCAAGAATTGTCTAAGAAAAAAAAAACATTTTACTTGATCTCAGTGAGTGAGAAGCCAGTGACTCCTTCCAACTGCTGTTTTAAGATTTTTGTCTTTTGCTGTGAGTTACCTCCTCACTTATCAGCATGTGGACCACACTGGCCACTCACTTATTTGTGAGAGGCCTTTAATAAATAACATGGATCTATTGCTGGCTTATCAATAACTTTCAGTTTCTTGCAAGTTATGAGCTGTTTCCAACTACCTCTGCCTATAGCTGCACTTAAAGCTGCAAAATTTAAACCTTTTCTTAAATACCAAGAGCTCCAGAAATTAGCAACAGAACCGCATTGTATATGATGAGATATTAAGCCCTCCTGATGACAAGGAACATGCAGGCTGTGAACAATCCTTTTCCTCTCCTATTTCTACCACAGATTGCAGCCATACCCTCCTGATGGTGTTTTAATAACACACAGATATATGCAGGATTTTAAAATAGCAAGTCTTTGGAGCCCAGAAAATTGCTGAATAGGTGCATTCAGTAGAAGTGAAACTGCTGTTTTTCTAGCACTGTCATGAGCATCACCCCAGACTGGGAAGAAAGTGGGGATTAATTAAGAGCAAAGGAAGGTTGGAATTGCTTTGCCTGCCCATCATGGGCCCAAAGGGAGGCAGGTGATAAGAAGATGAGATTCTTCATGATTTGGAAGAGTTTTTATTAACTTTAAATGAATTGTTATGATGCAAATCTTCACAAACAACTGTAACTTGCTCATGAGCACACTTGAACAATACTCAGCAGTACAGTTTGTTGTGCAGTCTGCAAAAGAGAGCTGTTGAGCCAACTTTTATATTTAGAACCCACCAATATATATTTTAGATATATGTATTATGTTATAAAACTGAAAATTCACATTGGTATTTTCTTATTTAGTAATATAAAAGCTGAAATTATTTTTCATGACACACAAGTAGTTTTTGAGACTAAACACTTGCATATGAACCATCTTGTAAGGTGTCCTGAGTTTAGTTAGATTTTCCTATATAAATTCATTGGGAAGGGGAGGGAATAAATTCAACTTGAGCTTAAAATGAAAACCAAAACCTAATAAAAACATTGTTTTCAAAATTATGAGGACAATCAGAACATTAAATATTTTGCACATTTGCAGCTGTAAGATACATGAAAGCTAGTTATCTTTGATCAATATCTTACTAATTACTCTTGAGCATGTAACTGCAAAGGATTCATGCTGGAGCAGTAGAAGGACAAAGAAATTTCTTAGCTTTCTATTCCTTTTAACGCTTTTCCTTCAGAAGTTATCTGCCGGGAACAAACACATACTTCATTATGTGATGATTAATGCTCTTCTCACACTTCATCTGACGCCATCCTGGTGCCTGTGCATTTCTGCCCCTCTCCAGTATCCCCTGCTGCAGGATTCAGATAGCACTAGGCTCACAGATGAACAAGGCTCCAGGACTTTGACAAATAACAGGTCGAGGAGCATAAATTAAGACTTTTGTTGCTTTTGTTTTAAGATAACTCTGTCACAATGGCAGTGTTGCCATTGTGCAAAAACATTGTTTTAAGCCTGCAGAATTGCTGAGTGCTGCACACTGAATATTTCATTGTGATAGCTACTGGCCACATGTGTAACAGCCTGGTCTTATTGCAAGCTGTAGTATATTATTTGTTAGCTTCAGCAAAAATCAGCTGAATACTCCATAAATATTAAGGAGAAAACCAAAGGAAACAACACAGAAATACAGAATTAGCATCTTACCTATTAAATTAACTTTACCAGATAATGAAAGGAATATGAAGCTGACATAGGCTTCTAAATCTGGAAAGTGGTTACATGTGCTAGTCTCTAGTTTAAAGGAATTTATTTTAATAATTCTACTTTTCTTAAAGTCAGTGGGGAAACTCTCAGTGAGCTCAGGGAGAGAAGAGGTTTCAAATTCACTGTGAAAATTTTCAGCAACACCTAAGGAAGCTCCTTCAGTCACAAAGATTAATCCCATGCAACTCATCTCAAGTCCATCCAGAAAGCTCTAAGCTAACGGAAAAATTCCTGGTTGTGTAATGTTCATATTCCACAAACCATTTCTCAGGAGCAACCACTTCCTCACCAAAAACTCTCACAGAAAGGTCACTTCTACAATGTTTTTGGAGGGGAAAAATTGATTTCTCCTTAGAATGGCTTTCCAGTGGGATACGATTAGGCCAGAAAATGGATAGTACAGACAAGCATTGGATGGCTCAGATGTTAAAGCTGGGTTCTTTTGCTCATTTTGGAGGTTGTTTTGCTGTTTTCTGCATGAATAATATACTAGGCACGTTCTTTGAGTTCTTTGAGACTCCACTCAACAACTCTTCACTCTGGTGGCCTCCAACAGCTACCAGAGTCCATTGTCATTTACCAGCTTTTCACTGTGGTCAAGATAATTCCCTGGGTCTCCATCACTGAAACTGTCTGTAGGATCCTGCTGCTATTCTGATTCTTCCTCCTTCCTTACTGAAGGAGGACACAATACCCTTTCTGCAAGCAAATTGAAAATTGCAAGCAGACATTGTTAGTCTATGTTTTTTGATTTCAGCCTCTTTGGTCACCAACATTTTAGGAAAGACTGCCATGGAGACTGAAGTGAACCTACCAAATCTTTCTAATCTCTACAACGTACACAATGACTTCAAATGAGGAACTAGTATTTACAGTCAGATCTTCTAAAGGTTATTTCCCATAACCCTTGAAGGATACACTAATGGCTATGACTGGCTAAAGAAGATACATGAATTTCCCCAAAGGAAGCTCTTTATTTTAGTTCTTTATGTCAGAGTTAAATCAAAATCTGTTTCTCATATCAGTTTTATATTGGATCATTGAGCCGTTCAAAGCCTCTGCTCACAATTTGCTTCTCATCAGCAGGATCTGATCCTTGCCAGTGATTATCCCAGGACCATGACAAGCTGCTTCAAAGAGCGTAAATCTGACCAATGAAAATTGAGACAAGAATGAGCCTTGCAAATTTTGACATGTATCTCACAGCCGCAGCTAACTGGCACAGACAAGATATTTGTTATCCTTAAGCCAGCCTTCACTGCTATACACACAGACTCCTTGGAGAAAAACATATGTGGCAAATTTGACTACAATATCGTGCACCACTGAAGAAAAGGCAAATAACAGAGCACATATTTGTGCTGGTAAACACATAAAAATGTCCCCAAGTAAACCTCAGAGTGAGGAAAAAACCGCTATTGACATTAACTTCACCTGCCTGGCAAAAAAGGTGGAGGAAACCACTGATATCAACATCATACTCCTCCATATAAAGAACTCATGGTGCTGACAACTTGTAATGACACCTCCCTTTTCTTCTTCAGGACAATCGAAACACTAGAAAAAAATCAGACATCAGAAAGCTTACTATATCTGTATTGTTATCAGGAACGAGCTCTTATAATTTGATAATCTAGACTGTAAGTGCAATTAGGCCATTATAACTGGCCTATTAATAATTCTTTCAGTAGGCTGTTAGGACTTTAGTTCAAGCTAAACCAACAGCAAATCCCTGGCTTTGCGCTTGGGGTGTGTTTCTTTCCCCCACGTCACTGCAGAAGGTGCTTGGCCAGGTACCCCAGTCTTGAGGACTGGCTGAGCACACAACACAGCTGATGGTGGGTACAGCAGGTCCAGCTTTCTGTTTCAATATAACCTAGAAGCAATTTATGTCAGCACTTCTTTACCTCAGTCAGACATGAACCTATCAGGAGATAATTTGCCCTTGATTAAGAATCACTAGGAAATTAGGAAAAACAATAATTATCTAATAATGTAAAGCTCATTATGGAACAGAAATGTACCCAAATCTCAGTCCACATTCTTAAAGGCAGAAAGCAGTATCTAAGGAACACTGACATTATGATGTTTTACCTTTTCTTTCTGATAATAACAGCAAGGATAGGAGTATGTCCACTCTCATGACAGAGGTTCGATAGAGGTGAGCATTGCACAAGGAAGACAGCCCAGAGCACCACCTACAGCACTAAACTCTGAAACCTGGACTGCTAGAAGCTCAAGCTTTGATGAAAAGAAGAAAAAGCAGCCCATAAAAAGCTATCTATCTGGCACATAAATAACGGGGGCAATTAAGTAGGTGGACCTTCTGTGTATCTCAGCAGAAGACTGATTAAAATTGTCTCCACTCCATGTGAAGGCATTTTTGGATAAAATATTGCCACAGAAAATGGAAAACATGAGCTGAAGCTTTATCATCTCAAGGTCAAGGTAACTGTATGTTTGCAAAAGTTTAAGAAGTGCTTTACTCTCTTCACAGCAAACACAAAGAAACAAACAAAAGTACTCGGCAACTGAGAACTAGTGATGAGAGGTGTGAAACCCTTGCCCACTTTTCTTACAAAGACCAGGAAAAAACTCCCAAAGAATCTTATTCTCAGAATTCTCAGCCCTGCAAACAAACCTCTTTACCTCTAGCACCACACAAGCCCTGCACTATAGGTCTCTCCACAACTAATAAGTATTTGCAGACCAGATTCTCTCCTGCTACACAAGGTTTACATTATTGAACAGAAACAGGTATCTTGGTGTTTAATTGGGCAG
>JAWWLV010000002.1:508943-526651 GCA_035041135.1 Platyrinchus mystaceus
GATTAAAGGGTGGGCTCAGTTCAGCGCAGGCTGTGTCTCACCTAAAAGATCCATTGCGCAGGCTTGAAAGGTAAAAAGACCTTTCCCAGATCTTCGTTCGCGAAGACTGGCCACGTTTTATTCAGCAAAGGCAGCACCAGAGTTTGGTTTGTGCAGCAGAACCTGCACCTGGACTCAGTAGGGGCTTCCCAAATTTTGAGGAATCAGGTCCCTAAGTGAGCTGCTGGCAGACAACTAAAGCTCTTTCTTGATCCCACTGCCCAAATTAGAACAACTTATATTAAAAGAAATAACTTACTAGAAGATCACTGAAGATGGAACTAAAGTAATACCTACTTAGTTTTAATAAGTTGGTTATAAGTTATATACTGTTTTCTATTCTCATCAAATCTTATTAATGTGTAGCACTTCACCCCATAAACTGAATGTAGCTATGCCTTGAACCTATATCTTTCTCTAGGTTTTCAGCACTTCTTTTCTCTCTAAAATTGAAGGAGGGTCATCAGGTAGTGGGTGAAAAATCCCTTTGTGAAGGAAAACTATCCTTTATACCGATATAAAATGTAATTTTGCATCATTTAAAGTACATCATATATTAAAATATCAGTATTTTGCGGTGTTAAATCTTCAAGCTTTCATTCAATCAGTAAAGATGAAGGGTAAGAACAAAGTCCCTGAAAACCTAAATCTGGATCCTTGGCTCCCCACCAGAAATTCAACCCTGAGACGCTGCACACAAACAGCTGCACCTGACACAAGCACAAGGTGGGTCTATTCATCAAACACATGCACATTTAAGCAATGAAAGACCCCAGTACCTCTCACTACTGAAACCAGATCTGGCACTTTCCCACAGGCAATAAAGGGTCTGCTCCAATCACAGGTAGCAGTCTCACACCCTTCCAAGCAGATATATTAGCAGAGCTTTGACTTGCTTTCTTCTTTGAACAGATGTTGTGGAACCAATCTCATGTGCCTACAAGGAGTACACATCACTTTGATGCTGTGAACTCTCACTTCTGCCTGGGGCAGTACCACTAACAATAAATCATTCTGTCTGAAATTTCTACTGACCCTCAAGACACGAGCTGGCGTCCTGTACACAGCACATCTGCAATGTGTGTCCAGATTCCTGCGTAGTGCCAGGGAAAGCATCGCCTCTCCACTTCCACCCTGGAGAAATTCTCCAGCCAGTGACACACTATAGAAGAGTCTAACTCTACTCTCCAGCAGCAAATAAACAGCCAGTGGGGCACAAAATTTAGGAAAGACTCAGGAATGTTACTTTTAATGCCCATTCTTATTTAAAGTGGGTGACCCCTCCCATCTTGTACAGTTCCTCAGCTGTTTCTGCTCTGCCGCAATGATCCTCTGAATTGGGTTTATGATGGAAAAATCTTTCCATTTTCTCACTCTTAATCCTACAGTTAATGGGAAAACCAGGGCTGACCATCATATTTTGTAAGAACTGGTCTTTCTAGTCTCAGTCTAGGCTCTCTGGGGAGACAGAGGTGGCAGACTGGTTTTTCAGGCTCAGTCCCACTGGAACATGAAAGTGAAACTCTGATTACTACCAACTTTCATAGTTTTGCTTTTCACTTTTGAAGATCCTGAACATAGTGAAACCACTAATTACACCATTCTAACAGAGGTTATTTTCCTTCAGAGTCAAGGGCCTGAAGAGGAACAATTTATTGGCCTCTCCCAGTTGCCATGTGTTACCTACATCATTGTAACTCCACCATCTTTCAGGCCAGAAGAAGAAAAACTTAGATTCTAGAGCATGTCAGAGTAGTCATCAGAAAAAATAAAACAATAGAAGCCTACACCACAACACATCAGGATCTCACAAATAATATTCTGCTACTGCACTTTGAGCAAGTCGAAGCAAAAGCAACTCCTTTAACCTGAGTTCTCTTCAATGTGATCTCATTAGTGCTGTTCATCTGCTGACAAGGTAAGTTAAATACAGAAACCAATGATTCCTGGTGGCACAAGTATTCAAGCACAGGCAGTAGTATTTTTCCTTACCCAAAACCTATAATTCTGATAATCATCAGTTCTACAATTTTACAAGGGCTCTCACTTTCTCTTCCAGGTGCTGAGCTTAAGGAGTAACCTGCACCACGTTGCTCAGCAGTGGAACAGAACCTCTCTTGGCTTAGACAGTGGCAGATGTGTGACAGTGCACATCAATTACACCAAACAGCAAGGATGGGAGGAGAAGAAGCCACTGTCATCAGCTGAAGCTGCAGGGGGGATTAATGTAACAGAATCTATCCACCTGGATTTTGGCCAGTGCACAACTGCAGCTACTACCCTTGCTCCTAAGAAAGCAGCCTGGGAACTTCAATTACTGTGGTGGTCAAGGTCTTGGTTTTATATCTCTAAGGCAGCAACTCCAGCAACACAATTATATTGCTCCAATGCCGACTCAAAGGAAAAACTGCCACCCGTTGAAGTACCATCATGTTCTGTAGCACATAAATGTTAATTAGAGGTCTTTTTTTAGAAATTATGAGATGCTCCAGTCCTGCACAGTGTGAGATCTGATGAGATGAGAGCACTGGGTGGTACAGCTAGCAGTAAATCAGTTTACTGTACAATCTCATTTCTTTAATGAAGAGCAAATAACTGAGCCTTAGTAAAGTAAGAGTCCCAGGCGAACACTTGCTAACCAAAATGCTGGATTTAATGTTTTTCTTGCATTCCTCCAAAACAGAGAGTGCTGACCTACTGCTAGCCATTAGAGAATGTTCTCCTGTCAGGGGGTCAAAGCTAAGCGTAAACTTTGATGTCAGAATTAAAAAACATAGAAGAGATGAGTGGCAAGGCCATTATGGGAGAATAACTAGTACAATTTTCATAAGGGAATAACTTTTAAAAGCTGACAAGAGCTGTCAAGGTGTCAGGCCTGGAGAAGAGCCAGCACAATTAACATATCCTAGGCTTCAATCTACCGGGAGGGGAAAAAGAAGGATTTATTTTGGACAATTACAAATTAATAAATGGAAGTGTCAGTTCCTTTGTAGAGCACCCATTAAAGCATACTAAAGATCAAAACCTCTTACAGTTTCTGTCATGGTAGGCAACACACCAACATTATTTTAAATTTCAAGCAATTTTACTGTCAATGACAGCAGTTGCAAATGTACAAGAAAATATTTCCCTTAGCAATATACCAGGCAGTTTACCCCACAGAAATCATCTGTGCTCCCAGAAGCGACTAATATTTTAGACTTCTGTTATAAGCTCTGTGGGGTTTATTTATCTATTTATTTTATTTTCAGAACCTCACATGTATGAATGAGCGTGAAGTGAAGCACTCAGAAGGACACACCATACCACTTCCTTACATCCTCCAGCCACACACAATCCCTGCCCATGGAGTGACAGGAACCTACTCAGGGCAGCTGTTGCTGTAGAGCCAAACAGCCTCCCACACCTCCCAGCCGCTTCCCGCGGGCAGATGAGCTCTCCCCTCAATAAACATTAGGACAGGCAGGGACTGCTCCCTCCCTGACCTCACTGGCTGCCCTTGTTTCCCTCTACTCTAACTCCCCATCAAATTCAGACCCTGCACAACATGCAAAGCCATTAACTTGCTTATGTGAGGCTCACACCAAGCTCGGAAATTGCTTCTGCTGTCCTTTACTTCCACTTGAAAAAAAAAAAAAAAACAAAACACCAGAACAAGAACTGGGTTTGCTTGACCTGCAGAATAACTACCCTCTGCAGTGGGCCAAGGAAAGATAGGTACACTACCTGAACCTTGTTATTCTCAGTTGCCTTCTCAATAATAAATTGCAGATCAGATATCTCCACATCAGGCAGCAACTTGATGCATTTGCAGAGGAGCCCATCCTCTCTGTGCATACCCATATGGGAAGGCACAGAAGCCCCTTTGCTGTGGTGGATCCCCAAAATATGGTGAACAGCCAGTGAAGCTGTACTCAAGCAGGAACATAAACCTGGAATTTTACACTTTTCCTATGCTGACGCAATAAGAAGCTTCCAAAGCCAGCACTTTATGAACACACAATCTTTTCTTCTCACTATTGCTTAAGGAAAATGATACAATACTATTTTTGCCTCGTTGATCTTCCTGTTAAAGGAGGCAGAGAGATGAGTCATTAGCTACTCCAGCTTCCCTTTGTTCACAGCCAGGCAGGTGTGCAGAGCCAAAGCAAAATACCCAAACAGCACTTGAAAAGAAAATCCACCACCCACAGAGTCATTTGCAAAAGACTAGCTATCATTTGAGACATTATCTACCATCATTTAAGTAAAGTAACCCCCCACCTCATCAGCAGAACTGAGGTTACACAACACCTACCATTTCAAGGTTGCCCAGCTCCCATCATTGCAAATCCTATTGCTCAGCTGTAATGAGAGTTTGCTTGGACAGTCACTCCTCCTCACTCTGATTTTTTTTTTTTTTGAGTTTAGGAAAAAAGAAAAAGGATCCTAAAATAGGCTTGGTTATAGCATACACCTTGCAGCAATTTTGGCATGGGGTGTATGGACATCTGCTTCTGGCTTGACCTACTTCTAAGCATCTGAACACAAAAATCTCCTTGTAAATATTCCCCGTGGGGTACTTTTTTTAGCTGTTAATCTCCCAGTGATTTCACCTGTCCTTCAGAAACCTTCTTTGCTCTTTCTGAGTTGAACTCAGGTATATTGGGTCTGGCCACGTGAAGATGCTGACAGTGTTGGCCATGAAGGAGTAACTCAGACTAGAGCTTCAACTGTGCCAAGCAAATACCAAGTGCTCCATGACAAGGTTACAGTCTCTATAGGCAAAGCAGACATCAGACAGGTTAGGACTCATATAACACTCACAGGTAGACTATAATTATTTAACTTAGATTATATTTTTAATATATTTCTCATTATATAATCCATAGTTTTTAACCAGCATTATATAGTAGGCTGATGCCAGGCAAAGTGTACTAATTGGGTATTCCTTAGAAATGCAAATCTTGTAACCACGGGTAGAAATGAGGGAAGAAAATGAAGCAAACCACATCAGCAGCATGCCTTGTACTTGCATCCAAACAAAGGAAAAACGAAGGGTTCATTAAGCGAGAAATGAGTCTTGAGATGGCATAGAAGAAAAGTCTCCTGCTGGGGCAGAGAAGTGGGACTGTTAAGAGAGATGAGAGAGGAGGAGAGGTGGCAGCAGACTGTCTCACAAAACAGAAGAAAGAACCATTCCTGTTAAAGCTTAATGCTTGCTTAGCAAAAGAGAATGAAAACAACTAAGGGTGAGTTTGATAAGCATCATTTCAATGCTTCATTTGCTTATTTTATTTTTCTAATTTGTCCTGTTTGTGAGTTCCTTTTCACAGCAATAGAGACTTCCATTTTTTTATCATACCGAGTGGCAGGAATGTCTCATATCACACCTTTTGTCCACGAGACAAACACTACTGATAACATTAAGTATCCTTGAACCAACGCTTAATGTAACCTGTGTGCCTCTGTAGTAGCCAGGTGCTTCTCTGACAGCCAGGAGAGGCACAACAATAACAGTAAGGGAGGAAGATGAAGAGAGCTGAGGAGACCTGATCCTTGCGGGAGTCCCCAGTAATGATCCCTAACCTCTGGTACTGTCAGAACCCTTCTCTTCCCTGCTACTGCTGGGAATCTCTTGCTTTGTTCCTAGCTCTCACTACAAGCAATTTGTAAGCAGATATGTCTCTCTGTAGTTATAAATCATGTAACACAATGAGATCCTGTACCAGATGTGCCATACAGATGCCAGCACAAGCAAGCACTTAACAGCTATTAAAAAATAAATTAAAAAAAAGTAGTTTAAAATAAATTTTAAAAAAATCAGCATTTAAAAAGGTTGATTTCTTTTTTTCTTAATTTTGTTGAATGTTAGAAAAGGGAAGGTGGGGTCCAGGTGCAGGGCTTACTTTTGTCTTCTCTTGTTATCATTATGTATACCAAGACTGCACACCAAGACAACAGCAGTATGTCCTATCAGAGATGCCAGGCATTAGTCATGTTAATCATTTATGAAATGGAATTAATATAATTTATAATTTACATTACCGTATACCACAAGTCTCTTGCTGGGTCTAATTTAAGAAAAGATAAAATGTGCTGTTGTAACAGACAATTCAAGTGCTTGTATTTATATTAACTTCTGCAGATTGAATGTCTTAAAAAAAAAAAAAAAGTTCAGTCAAAAGACATCAGCACTTTCAACTGTGTGATGCTGAACCACTACTCTTCTGCCACACATGGAGACTTTGGAAGAAACTGGAAGGTCCTTTACAGAATCATTCAGGTTTGTCACAAGGATGTCACAAACAAGCATGGTGAAAGCACAGTGAGAAACTAGGAGGTATGACTAGAATAACAGTGTTTGGTATCCTTTAGATGAAGGAAAAGGCTCAGCAGATCCAAAATACAAACAGGACTGAAGGCAGGGGCACATTTCTAGCTTTCCTTTTCACTGACTCTTGAAATGTTCTCAAGCGAGGGCTATTGCCTGTCTGCCAACAGAGGTCAAACAGACCCATTCCTGCTCGCCTCATCTGTCCTTTCAAATGTTCACAGAGCCCTTCTTTATGTCTTTCTTATTACATTCCTTTGCATTGCTAGGGTGGGGAAAGCTTAAATCTGGGAGCCACTCATACCCTTTATTTTACAGCTGTAGTTAAAAAACCAAACTGAAACAAGAGCCAAGCAGCAGAGCCTCTGCAGCCAAGACTGCATTGACTGCATGTGGAAAAGGAGAAGAAAAACCCAAGTTTGTGGGAAACAGAGGTTTTTAATGATAAAGTGAATATGTGGCCAAAATGGCTTTGTAATTTACAAATGTACCTTCTTCTTCCAAAGCTGCCTCAGTCTTATCTCTACTTTAAGAATGTTCTAAGAGATAACCTGAAGCTCTCTCATTGGCCTTGTTAACCCTTAAGTGTCATTGGTGAATTTGAACCCCCTGAGTTTGTCATTGGTTGTTTTTTGATGCTCATAAGACTGATGATTATAAGACTCTGTTTCCCACACAAGTTCACATTTTTGCCTCCACTGAACACTCCTAGAGTGGTTTTAGGAACTTGAAGACATTTCTGTGTAAGCTGCAATTAAAGTATCCAGAACAAGAGTAATTATTGTTTCTTCCTAAAGAAACCCCAGCATTAGTGTCTGCCCAAGGCATACAGCCTTTCCTGACACAGACTGTGAGATGTTCACCTCTGGCTCCAGAGAAGTCCCAGGGTCCTGCTGCCCACAGAGTGCAGAAGGAGCAGCGGGCACCGCTTGTGGGAAACCCACTCTCACTTCCATGAAGTTTGTTTGTATTGTCACATCTCCTCACAAAAGGTACTGCTGTTTGCAATGCTACATTTCATCAACAGGTCAAAGCTATCACTAAAAAAAGAACAGGCTTTTTCTGAGTTGAATGGAGCATTGATTTTGAATAATTACCCGAAGACTTACCGGGGTCTGTATAGAAAAGGTTGCACAGTTCTTCCCAATGAAGAATGAACTCTCACAAGTAAACCAATGTGCACAAACTGCAGGGCATAAAGAATAATTCCAGCAGAGTTCCCAGGGGAAAAAAAAAAGTATCCTGAAACTTTTTTTTTTGGTAGCAAATAGGAAACTATTTGCAGGACTAACCACTCACATGCACCACTTAATTGTTTCAGCAAATTAGATCATGTTGTAAGAAGCTATTCACCTTGAGAGATCAGAACTTAATATATTACTAGCAATGTATTACTTTTTCCTTCACTTTCTCTGGGATCACTGACAGCTCAAAACCATGGAGTAACAAAATGCTTCTCATATTATTCATTACTTACAGTTAATCTACAATCCGCTTGATTACTTTCAGGACAGCAATGGAACTGCATTTGGAATACCTGAAAACTGCAGAAAAGGTATTCTGTTGATTGCTTTGAACTTTGCAGCAATAATGATACTTAAATTAACTTTGGGAGACTGACTCGAAGTATGAATGAAAATAAGAAGTAATATTTTTCTTGCAGGTAATTGCTTAGCTAATCTAGCCCAATACAACAAGGCAAGTCATGGGTAAACCATCATCTGATGTCCAAGCTTGTATAACACAAGTTTTTAAACACTGCTCCCCTCAAAACACTGTATGTCAAAAGATGCATTACAATATGCACAATGCCTCAGGAATTATGAACTAAAACCTGCTATTTTTTTCCTATCTTCAAGTCCTGATGATTGTGTCCGCTCTTATCATTGGGCTGAATGGAAAAAAACTATTTTCTTTTGCAACAGTGTTGGCCAAACAGCAAAAACCTGATAGATGCTGATATGGTAAAGCAAATTTAAAAATAGCCTCAAGTTCACCTAACTTCAGTGTAGAAAGTTTCATGAATTGATTTAAAAAGACAAATCTGAACTGGAGTATGGGAGTTGAGTGAACCCCAGAGCACATGCCAGGGAGGAAAACATGCAGGATGTATGTATCAAACTGTGATTCCTCCTGTCCTTTACTCCTCCCTCCCTCCTTCCCTCTTTGTGTTGGTCCTGATATTTTTTTCACCCCTCACTTTACTACTGTGCTCAATCTAGATTTTGAAAATAGTAATAAAGGAGCAATGCGTCATTGAAAAAAATTGTAATTTTTTTTTGCATAGAAATTTAACATTAGTGATTTATGAAGTTCTCTGCTCTGGATATTGAAAAGGATGGAAATTGGAAGGCTGCAATAATTCAAAACCAGAAAGAAAATAAAGAACTGAGGGTAAATACTAAGTTTCTAAACTGAGGAAGGGTTTCAGCTGGGTAAGGCTTCTCCTACATTAAAGGAGAGGCTCCTCATGGAATCAGGGCTAATACTCTGTTTGCAGACTATTAGTGGGACAGAAAAGGTATCTTCTTCTCTACTGTAATTGTGTTTGCTCTAAAAACACTTTTTCAGAAAAAAGTAAGTCAATTAGTTAATCAAACATTATTACAGAATCAAATTTCCCAAATATGGAAAACAGAAAAAGTTAGCCAGTATCTTTTCTATTGTAATTACTAAGGCAGGAACATAGTGATATGCCTTCTTTTTTTTTTTTTTTTTTTTTTTTGGTAATGAGAAAACAGAATGTTTGTTGGGAACAAAATTAGATTTTGCAGGATTAATATTTTACACAGAAATATCCTCATCTAACCTGTCAGTGCAAGTTTTGAGCTAAAAAGTGCCTAAACACTGATACCCATCAAGAAGACAGTTTCTGGGAGTAAAATTCATAGGTAAAAAAAAAAACTAGAAAGGAAACAAGTAATTTTTTTCTTTCAACCAGGAAACAGTGTGAAGTTTCTCCCTACATATGCTGAAAAATTCATAAAGAACAAAACCTTATCTATTTCATTTTAAAATACATTCTGTAAAGTGGAATAAAGAGTGCCACTGGCAGCCTTCCACTGCAGGCACATTACCAGGAAAACACTTTCCAAGTGACTTTGTGCCCTAACACAATGGGACTGTATTTCCTCTTTTCCCGAAGCCTTCCAGTTCCTGCTAATTTTCTCTCTGCACTTCACACTGCCCACACCAAACCTGACTCCAAACCACCCACACGTGGTGGCAGGGGTGACCCTCCTCTTGGTAACCTACCATCCCAAAACAGGCTTCCCCTTGAACTGTCTCGCTGACACTTGCCCTGGACATATCCTTATATCCCGGAGGAGTGCAGCTCCTTCATAGCCCAGTGTGCTCCTGTCATGTTGGCAATTCTGCCTTTCTGTACAGAGTTAACAGCAGAGGGATTTGTTTGGTCAGGCTTTTTTTATTTAAAGGAGTTGAGAAAGGAAGCGTCAAGTCTATTGCAAGACTCTGCTCCAATGCTCCCAGCAGTGCTGAGCTATAATTAATAGACCTAGTGATGACCCTTATTAGCATTACTGCCAGTACAAGTGCTTAAAACTTAAAAGGAAGCTTTTTGCTAATAAAATCCCTAACAAAGAAACCTCAATCCAATCACAACAGACCATTAAATAACACAATCTTCATGGGTAAAAAAGACAAACCCAATCAGTGATAGAGCAGCCTGTATTTGGGAGAGGAGGGGGTCATTTTGTGGCTGTATGTGCATTATAAATACACATATGAATATGAATGCACAGCTGAACCTTTGTTCATGTTCCCTTAATATTTAAAAAGGCTACAAAGACGAGTATGCTTTCCTGAGGGGAAAAAGAAATATAGGAAGACATGCCAAAATACATTCTGGGAAAGCAATAAAAACAGTAAGAAAGGGCCACATAAGAATCGATTCAAACAAAAATGTTTAAATCTTCATCTATGCTCACTTAACTCTGAGCAAGTTCAGACTGCCTGCCCATGAGGAAACACCAACACGTGGCTCTCTTCTAACATGAGACAAGAGCTAAAGTAAGACAAGGAAAATAAAATTTCTTCATTCCAGACAACTCAGCTGCTTGAATACTGACTATCTTATATTAAAAATTATCAGTCAGCTACAAAGAAGAGAAAAATACAAAGAGAAATTCTGAAATGCATTGCAAAGAATTATTTCCACTCACAAGGAATGGGAAAAAAATGACACTGCAAGTGCATCCCTGTGTCCCGGAAGCTCCACCCAATGGCACGTGCTGGGGTCACACTCTCCCTATGAGGGATGAAGCAGCTGGCGTTGCACCTGCATCCTGCTGCCCTTCCTTGCTCTCCCTGCAGAAATACAGCCACCCCTCAGTCACACAAGGCACCATGGGCTTGGCACCGAGGCATCCATACTGGCACTTTCCTGATCCAAGACCAGCAGAGTCGGTGCTTAAAGGAGTGATTTATCACTTCCAGGGATTGTCACAGCCATAAATTTTCACTGCGGCCTTCTTGCCTCTTTTGTCATCTCAAACGTCCCTCATGGCTGGGCTCAGGGTGCAGCAAGGTCCAGCAAAATGCCATTTCAGGCAGCATCAAGCTGTGCTGGGGCTGCCAGCTGCTGGAAGGGGATGGGACCCAGCTGAGAGCAGCTGCCCTCACCCTCTGCCTCTGTGTCTCATGGATGTGTGCCCAGCAAAACCAGGTACACGTCATGAAACAAGCACTGTCCTGCTCTGCACATCTCCTTGTGATCCTCTTTACCATTACCCTATCAGGTAACAACTCCAGCTTTTCCACTGGAGTTTGAAAATTATGTTTAAAACTCGAGAAACAGAAGTTTTAATACTGTTATTTTACGAAATCTCTTGGAGAACATCCCCAAAATCTGAGGCACCATATATCACATTTGTTTTGCTTATGAAGCAAATCTTCAGAAAATTCTTGAAACTCTTCGGTTTTTATCCTGTACTTCACCAAAGCTCTAGACACACTGCTCTAGAAGACAGCACTATTTTTGAGAATCATTATTTCTACATTTCAAAGATTGCATACAACATGTTGCCTTTGGCTTAGTCTGATTCCAGTAGCTCCAGGGGAAACCCAACCTGCAAAAAGCAGGCCTGAAAAATACAGTACAAAATACCGTTGGCTCCCAGCAAACAGTTAATTTCTTTCCCTTTATGTTTCTCCCAGTACATGTGCTATTTCCCTTCAAACAGATATCTCCTGGGCTATGCCAGAAGCTGCAGATGCACCGCAGTGCACCCTTTGCAATTGCCAGCCAAGGAGAAGATAGGGGTGTTCTGATTTTTCGGAGGGAATAACTCTACAATGAGAGTTTTTTAGAAAGAGCTGTAATGATGACTACAAGGATTCATTGCTTTGTTTTTAAATTGCAGGCTCAAACAACTGATAACATCCAATTACGTTTGCTGGGAATACTGGCATCCCAAATGTGCTATACCGCTCCTTATCCACTTCGTACATGACAGGCAGTATAGCTTTAGTAAAATGATGGGGTTTTTATATTATTGTTATGCCTAACCACACCCTTCCACTTCCAAATTGCTTGTTCTCCACCCATATGGCATGAAATATTTATTCAAACACATAAAGATGAGTTAAGTTTGGACTTCTGACTGACTACAGATCGATATTCTCTAGCTTATTAGGCACTGATCCCAAAAAATTTGTAAAGAAAAACATGTAAGAAGAGGAGAGAAACACAGAAAAAATCTGTGTCTGGAATAGGGAAAGGGGACAAATACTGCTTTAGTCTTTCTGCATAATTTGTCTGTTATTACCTCCATACAATCTTAAATACATTTCTAGGGCACAGAGATAATTTTCATCCAGGGAGAAACAATTTGAGAAATGACCTCTGATTCTGTGGGGAAAAATTCCTACTTATAATTTACTTAATTGATTGTATTTTCATATGTAGCTGCAAATACATTAGGCCTATTTATTTTCCATCACAGCTTTCACTGTTATTGCTGTTTGATATTTGGAAAAGTCCTCCTGGGAGATGAAACAGCACCAAGCTCAAGTGTGCTGCCATGATATTAGATGATTAATCAGAAGTTCTGGGATGAAGAGGAAGACTTTCATAAACAGAAATAATACCTCTTTGTTCCTGCAGAAGTCTCTTGAGGAATGACTGATGCAGGGGACTGAGCTGTGGGACCCAGCCTTCTTCACCCACCAGGCAGCACAACACACCCGCTCTGAGCGGCTACGAGACAAAGGTCACTCAGAGCCTCAGCTTTAATGCTCAGCCACATTTATCAAACCCACAGCATTTCGAGGAACATAGGCAGGGGTTTTTTTTCACCCTGCATGAATACAGCAGTTCAGAGAGCTCCTCCTGCACTACCGGATACTTCAGATATGCTGAATAAAATCACAGAGGTGCTTGACATGGGTCTTAAAATCTGCATTCTGAGATTTTAAGACCATCATCATCAAATAGTAACTCTCTTATTATTATATTAAGTAACAGCAATTCTGCCTTTGTTACATTTCTCCCTGTATTGAGCTCATATTGAGAATGTTTTTGTTTTTAAGTAGACCTGCATTTTATTTTGGTTTTGGTTTTGTTTTTTTTTTCTTAGTCTAGGCTTTCAAAGCAAAGCAGAGAGTTCATTTTTGTCTATTACCACTGACTGCTTGCAAGTTGCTTTTCCAGGAGTACTTCATAAAGGCTACAGCTATTGCTCTCCAAACCATATTGTCAAAGCTGACAACAAGAATGCACTAACACTGGCAGTGAAGCTCTTGAGACACTGAACTCCTTCAGGTCCTAGGAAATAAAATTATTTTTGCCCTACTCCTATGCTTTCTTTTCGGACTGCTCAGAAGGACCTCACACTGTCTCAAAGTGGGTGTTCAAAGCTGTAAGACACAACAAATCAAAACACAACCAACACCTGACAGCACAAGGCCCCCCCCATCCAAAGGAGGAAACCCATATAATTAAAAATCTTCCAGTTTAAATCCTGTGAATTTTCTGTGCTTTGGAATCAATGGAAAGAAAATCTCCTACAATAGAATTGAGGTACAGGAGCTGTTAGGAACATTTTCTCTGATAAACCCTCCCATGGCTTAGATGGTGTGATACCAGAGAGCACAATTAGGATTAAATGTGGCTTTTCAGAAAAGCTCAAATGAACTCAGGTTTAGGCAGAGCTTTCATCCATTTGATCATATGGAAACCACTTTCAGGTGCTGGGATCGCTGACACTAAACTGGCTGCACATGCTTACAACAACTGTCCTTCGATTCTGAGAAACTTTTTCTAGCAAGTACTTCCCCATCCATTATCATAGAAAGATTTCACTGAAGGGAAAAACAGAAAAATACGAAGCAAAATCCAAAGACAGATTATTAGTTCCTCTCTCCCCTACTGAACTGCTGGAAAACTTCTGCCATTGAGGTAGGAGGTCTCAAGGCAAAATCAGAGTGTTCAACAGTAGCACTTGCAAATGGCTCCATCAGGCTTATTGAATTAGGTTACCCAAAAAAAGCATTTTGTATGAAGTTCCTTGAAAACAGAGCAAATCAGAGCGAGCCTTTGCTGCAGCATATGCTGCCTGCCACCCTTTACACCCAAAATACAGGAAGAGGAATCTGTTTTCTTCATAACACCAGTAGAAGCCACCACAAGAAAATATTCAGGGAGAGTTAAACTTGATTTAACATTTTAATCTCAGGAATCAATAGTCTTATTTGCCAGTAACATTACAGAAAATTATTACTTTGACCAAACAAGCACCCACATATTTTTTTCTATTGGAAAACTAAAAACTTTTTTCTGATTTACTACCGAAGAGATTAAAGTTATGAAGGCCTTACAGAAGAAGAGGATGGCTTCCTGTGTTTCACCAAGCACATCCACAAAGCCTGCAGACACACACACAGACTCCTTACATAGAGAGGAAGGATCTGCCGTGCCCTGTCAGATGCTGATGCAGTGCCCACCATCTCCTGTCTAAAGCCACCAGAAAACAAGAATTGCCCTGTGAAACACTGCAAACAAGCCCCTGTTGGGTCTCACACCTGACCTCCATTTCAAAATCAAATTTTCATCAATACTGAATGAAGGATGAGGACTGCAGCCCTCAGGTTCTCATTATTTCCAAGTGCTTCAAAGCACTTATAAATTAATAAATAACAATCTTAAGTGAGGTCACGTGGGGAAGACTCTGCCCATCACTTCTTTTTTCCTGCCGTCCATCAAGGACCTGCTGCTGTGTGAACATAACACCTGAAGAATCAGTTCCAGCTCTATTTTAACTAAAAACTCATAATAAGTAGCTGTAGTATGCAATGAAGCTACCTGCTAATTTCTTATCTAACATATATATCTTTCCCTCCAGCTTCTCATGGTTTGCTATTGCTTCTGAGGTTCACATCTCCATAGTTCTCAGAACTAAATCTAACACTCACGTTGACAGCGTAAATTATGGGCTAAATAAAAATACCAGTGGGAGAGGGAGGGAAGTGCTTCAGGAAGATGGGCTGACAGAAAGAAAAGCAAATTATCTTACATAAAACAGATATAAAACATGTGTAGCAACTCATCTACATTCACCCTAAGCAGAATTACAAGACAAAGGGAGATTCAATTAGAATGAAAAGCAATCAATCCAGATACACAACCATATGATTTCACCAAATTAGAAAAAAAAAAAAAAAAAAAGGATACAGAATAATTACCAGCTAAGGGGACTAAGCGGAAATGTCCTGTACAGCTATTACATGTCTTTATATTATCATTACATATCTCTTCAGTGGAGTCAAGATGCATTGTCTTTCCCTCTGAATTACATAGACTTGACCCCTCTATAGACCACAAAGTTGCCCTGGGTTGCATTGCCTTTCTCACTACGTGGAAGCACTGCTTTTATCTTAGCAAAGTAGGGCACACAACTTGGAAGTGCAGTGATAAAATGAGGTGGTAAAAATGTAAATACCAATGTTTTAAAGCTAACACATATCTTATTGTGATCTTAGCCAGAATCATTTCATTACCATAGTTGGTTTTTGGTTTTTTTTATGCAATGCATTTAAATAAAATCCTAGCTCATTTCAGAACTGTATCTGCACAAATTTAAGTAAATCATAGCCTATTTCAGAACTGTATCTGCACTATAAGAAAGTTTACTGAAGAGTAGGTCAAGTTTCCTATGCACATCTGTTTCCCAGTAAGTCACGTCTTAGTTATACCTCGGTATTAATGTGCAAAATTAAACTGATAAGGAAATTATATATTTACACTTTTAATCATATTAATTATTATTAATCATCATTCCCTATTCCTCTTCACACTTAAACTATTCAAATTTCTCTTTCTTCCCATCTCACAATCTTTGACTGTAGAGTCTCCATGATAAGGTTTCTAAGAAAATGGTTAATTTTGCTTCCCAGAACCTGAAACTGGGGACAACACAACTGTGATTGTCTGAAAGACATCTTATTTCATTATTCTACATGAAACTAAGTTGAAGTAGTGAGCAGATTCCTCTTACCTGTTTGTGAGCATGATCATAAGAGTTAATGTGATTGTCAAACTCCTGGTGTTTATAGTACTGCTTGTCACAGAGTTCACAGTAGAAGTTGGCTTTAAGATCTTCCAGGGCTTTTGCTATCGTGTTTTTCTTTTCAGCATAATCCTGGAGAGGGGGCGGGAAAAAGTAATTTTAGTTTCGTCTGTGATGCTGCAAATGGATTTTGTGCTCTGCAGTTAATCATATTTGTAAACATTTACACACCTCCGTAACTAAAAGCCTTCCCATGTTTGCTGTGTTACACTGCACATATTTGCTGGATCTACAGCAAGGCTGAAGATTTGCACACTTTAATTTGCTCTACAGTTGCCAGCTCCCCTTCAGGGCTCTGTCAGAGGCCAGAAGGATTTCCTTGGGTTCTGTCTAAATACAAATATTTACCACACTGAAGGCTCTTTTCAAGTCAATTTTGATCCAAGCCTCACTGTTCAGTAATATACCAAAGCAGAATAAATATGAAGATACAAATGGTAATATCTTAGTTATCAGGCTTTTGCAAGAAAGTCTGCTTACCAAAAAGAAAACAAAATTAAAGAAACCCTACTGAGTCCTGTTGAACACCCATACACGTGAAACATGGGGAACACTCATCCCTGAGATGTAACAAGTATCTTCCTCGCTTTCTATTTGTCATCCCATATTAGAAGGACACATCTCTGTTTACCAGCAAAAGCATCACACACAACCTTGCTTATCATTTATAAGAAAATTATAGACAAGTAATATTTATTAATTTCCTAAATACAGTGACAGTAACATGGCCTGTTCTGAAAGAGCATGGAAATAGTCTGTCATCTCAGATTAGTTTAGTACCAGTTAAACGCTGAACATGTACAACCTCAGTGCAATGACTCCTGCTTTTGACAAGTCTGTCTGGGATAGAATCTCAGCCAAAAATCCCAGGCACATCAAATATTGCTTAAGAAAACATAGCCCTCAGATTTGCTTTGCAAAGTTTCATCACTGTGAGTTCTTTGGAGGTGACCCTAAATTCCCCTTCTTTCTGTCTTACTCTTCATTCAATTAGATTAAGATAAAAGTTGATATTGTAATCAGAACACCCAAAACTGATTTAATTTGGGGGAAAAGTCCCTAACTGCTATCAGTTTTCACAACTGACAACTCCTACTTGGGGACTTTAAAATGGAGAATTTATGGTTATTAGATTAGAATATTTTCATAACAATGAAGTTTATTAAAAAAAAGAGAGGAATATTAGTCATAGAATTATAATTATATCCACGAAGTCCTTATTATTTAAAATAGTACTTTAACTATAACTCAGCATGATTGGACTACTAGCAAACACTATTGATTCATACCCAAACTGAGGTATTCCCTCCACCAAAACTTTGCCCATTAAAAGAATTGCAAAAGTCATTTCAGAGTGGTTTTGAATACTGGCTGACTAATGAGGAATTCACACTTTCCTAACAGTTTTCTAAAATTATGTTTCATAAAGTATGTTTGGTTTAAAGCCAAAATGGGTTAGCATTTTATTTCAAGATACAGCAGTATTTTACACTTGGAAATACATTTATCTTGGTATTGACTAGCAAAAACTACAGGTTTGAAACCACTTCAACTATTACCAAGATGCCTGTGTTTACAGACTCACAGAATATGTTGAGTTGGAAGGGACCTAAAAGGATCATCAAGTCCAACCCTTAGCCCTGCACAGGACCAACCCCAAGAGTCACACCATGTGCCCGAGAGTGTCATTCTAATGCTTCTTGAACTCAGACAGGCTTGGGGCTGTGACCACTGCCCTGGGGAGCCTGTTCAGTGCCCAACCACCCTCT
>JAWWLV010000002.1:526751-537643 GCA_035041135.1 Platyrinchus mystaceus
GGACTTCAGCAAAGCCTTTGACACTGTCTCCCATAATATACTCCTGGAAAAGCTGCAGCCCATGGCTTGGACAGGGGTACTCTGTGCTGGGTTAGGAACTGGCTGGAGGGTCGGGCCCAGAGAGTGGTGGTTAACGGGGCTGCGTCCAGCTGGCAGTCTGTCACTAGTGGTGTTCCCCAGGGGTCAGTGTTGGGCCCAGTCCTGTTTAACATCTTTATCAATGATTTAGATGAGGGGATTGAGTCCATCATTAGCAAATTTGCAGATGACATCAAGTTGGGAGGGAGTGTTAACCTGCTGGAAGGCCAGTAAAGAATGGCAACACATCATCTAAATCAGATGTGAGTAAGTATTTGGAAAAGAATAATGGATTTAAACCAAGGGCAAAAATGGGACTTTTAAATTACTTTTAAAAGAACCAAAACCATTTGGGAACATATGAATGGCTGCATTGGATCAGGTCAATCCTTTAAACCTGTGTAAGATTCTACTCTGTACCAGGAAAGTGACTCTTAACTAAGCACCATTCCCTTTGCTTTGTAGGTGCATTCTGCTAGTATCACTTGTTGAACATTGGAAAAGGTCATAAACATTCATTTTTTATTCCCTTTGACTAGGTCACTCATAATCATATCCCCTACCATGCTGTCTCTCAGAATGACATGATTCTGGTTTATTCAGTCATTCCTTATATCAGGGCCACTTATCACCCATGCTTGTTCTTTTCACAACCTCTAAAAAAAGGCAAGAGAACATGCTACACCACAGTGCTATGCTGGACTATATTAATAGTCTCTATTTTCTACCCTCCTCCTTTTTGAATTTTTTAAAAATCGTGATAGACCACTAAACCAACACATTTATAAAACTCCTTCATCACCTACATCCTTTGCTGGTGTATAATATTTTGCTGGCAGGAGATGTTCCTATCCAGCTGTTAAACTTCACCTGACTTGCAAAAATTCCCATTTCTCAAATGGCAGCAATGGCCCTTAACAAACCTGAAGACTTCAGCTTACGTGTTTCACATGTACACACAAAAATTCCCTTAAGAAGACCCTTCATGGAGGGTGTTCAGGAGGTTCTCTGTGGCCCTGGGACCCCCTGGCTGCGTCATGACTGAGTCAACTGTGTCAACTGTTCCTGCTACTGGCTGGCATTGGGAGCCAAGGAAAGTCCAATTTCAAGGATGAATGGAGAATGGAAACAGGAGAATACAGGCTGCTGGTTCTCTGCCTGCTCTGTTATTTCTATTGATTTCCCAAGATCTGTCAATTTGGATGAGGGATAACTGCCCAAAAACTGACAGTAAAAAATTACAGTCCCTGGACCTTGAGAGCAGCAGCCAGTGCATTGCAGACAGAAATAACCTGGAAACTTACTGGAAAGAAATATTCCTGGAGTAAAGTAGCAGCCAAAAAACTCAAACTGGTTAAATACAATCAAGCTTAGTTTCATTCTCATCAAGATTTGCAAATGGTCCTGGAAGTTTTAAAAGAACTTTGAATTATGATTCAGCCTGGTAATGAGACTAAGAACTGAGTGTCACTTAGTTTCATTATTTTTTTTTCCTGAAAGGCTTATTATCTGAAAGCCTACAGCTATAATTCACTGTAGCTATTTTTCATAATTTATATGAAAGATATCTAATAAGTGATCCCATCTATCAGCTGGCTTTATTTCTCTAAATCCATCTTCTCCATCCTTCAAAGCCTTAAGCCTGGACAAATGCTACTGCAAACATCTGATAAATTGGATTAAGAGCGGGCTCCATCCGCAGAGGGCTACCTGTCACTAACCAGACTGGATTTTCTACTCCCGTTATATGAGAGAGAAAGAAAGAAGGAACATTAAACTCTTTACACAGATTACTTTGGAGAGCTGACTGGATGTCTCAGTCTAGGGGATATTTTTATGGAGTGCACTTCAGCCTCATACGTCTACTGTCTGTAGAAAGGTCAGCTAGACAAAAAAAAAAAAGGCAGAATGTGAAATTATAATACATTATCTACTCCATGGTGATTGCTAGTGTGAATATTCTTACTTTACAACAAATGGGAGCTCCTTTTATTGCAGTAAGCTATTCTGCATTTACTGTAGACTTAAAAAGGGTCAGGCCTGCAGTCACTGCAAAGCAAAATGTATTACAGAAATAAACCCCTTCTTCAGGATAATTTACTGGTATAGTCATCCCAGAGAGGATTAGATTGCTCTGGTCTGATCCTCTCAATTAGTGCCCATTAGACCTGACAGATGTTCCAGTGTAACCTTGTTTTACAAAAAATATTTAAAGCAAATTTTTTTGTCCCAATAACTAATATAAAAAAGCAAAATTGTATTTTGAATATTTTCAAAAAAATCAAACTAATACTCTCAGTTTGGCAAAACAATATATTAGCTATATTAATATGAAAGAACAACCCTAAAAAAAATATCATCCACCACTTAAGAGCACACTTCCCTATAGTCAATTAACTGTGGTATTCATGGGCACAATTAACAACAGATTCCTTAATTTCTGGTATATTTACTTGGTATTATAAAGACAGTACAAAGAAGCAGATTTTGTGGAATAAAATGTACTACTTACTACCATCTCTTCTGCTATCAATCTTGGTATTACTTGGTATATATCATTTTTTTAATATGTAAGCAGTCTATACATCATCCACTGATGCACTTGACGGCGTAAATAAAAAATAAGATACATTAATAATATTAATGCAGTGTAGTAACAAATCTAATTATTTATAAGTTTCCTGTCCTTATCAAGGCAGGGAGACCAAAGCAGAAGGCAATTAGATACACTGATCATTCAATTCCATGCGCTGTATAACAAGTGCCAGGTTCAGAGCAAGGAGACTGATGACTGACTGGGAAAATAAATACCACGAACATTGGCAGGTCTTTTTGTTTCCCTTACCGAAAACTTTCCCATTAGCTGTGAGATGCGATATCAAACTACAGCTCACGAGGCCACGAACACCAGATGCTATTTTCTTGATCTCTTCTGACATTCTTCTTTTGGGCCAAGGTCCTTCCACCAGCAATGACCCCACTGTTTCCCCACACTGGATGAGGATGGGGCCAAGGAAGGAGTGGTACCCTGAAGATCCCCACATCAACCGAACATCAGAGGCTGAAAAACCTCACCTTACTTTTATTTTCTCTTCAAGGTTACCTGCAGACACCCAGCTCCAACCACAACACTTACTACATACTAGAATGTTAATCAGTATTCTGTTGAAAATGCATACTTGAAAATGCTATTGAAGATGTGCAAATTATTATAAAACTGGTTTCTCAACTTCTCAATAAACTTGCAGACAGTATTTCATGTTTAGATAAACACCCTAGCATTAGGATAAACAGCATGGTGAAATTAGAATGAAACAGCAAAATTTACTCCTGTTGGTACTGTTTGCTTCCTGAAGTCATCCTGATTTTTTCTGCAACACCAAATTTGTTACCCATACTAATGCAAACAGCTGAATCCCCCACCCTCTGCACTAAATGGAGCGAGACAGATGCTGACAGGGCCAAAGCTGGACTCAGTGCACAACAAAGCAATGCAGAACAGTGCCCTGCAATGGAGAGACTGAATTGACTTGAAAGGAAGCTTATGATGAGCTAGTAATTTGTTACCAGATTTGTTTTTCTCATTAACTTACTTAAAGCACTTATACTGTATAATTACTTTTAACTGGGACTCATAAAATCACTCGATTGGGGGTTTTTTGCCATTGAAACTGTTGGGCATAGGTCTGTAGAATTATTTATTTATCCTAATGCCTTAAAAAACCTGCTTGCAGGCAGAGCATGCACTTAAAAGCTCAGCACGCTGGCCACAAATTTTTGCTTGGATGTTGTATTAAGAAGGAGCTCTTTATCAGTGCTCATAAGCAAGCACAGGTCTAGTTATATCAGAAAAATTTATCAACCCCATCTCTACCACTAATCTTTTGACGTACAGACAAAGCAGAACTGAAGAAAGCTTTGCTGTAGAAAAGGAAGGGTTTAGCTCTAGATAGTATCTTCTTCACAAAATGTTCATCACTGCTTAATGATAAGCAAGGGAAGAAGGAGCCTGGCACTAATCTCCTTTATTCCTCTACGTTAAATAGTACAGTCACATACTTTAATTAGAACAGAATTTTGACTTTAAAACATTCTGGGGGCTTAAAACATTTTGGCTTTTAATTTTGTTATAGCAGGCTTGTAAACATCTAAAGATTTTCATAGCTACTTAATGTAATTCCATTGACAGGTAAGTGTCTAACATAATTAGACTCTTCAGAAAAATCAGGTTTTTCTGTTGGATCCTTCAAGAGACACACTGAACTAAATGAAGTGCCTTTTAACCCTGAAGAGTGTCAGTGTTGGTGCCTGGCAGCCCTCAATCCCAGGGTCACGAATGCAGCTTTCATAAGCGTTTCAGGACCGAGGAAGGGCAAAGGACGAGGTGAGGGCGACTTGTTTATTTATTTCACCGCAGGTTAACTGACTGCCAATTGACTGGCTGCTATTAATTTGTATTAAAAAGTTCCTCTAGAGCTCTTGAAGCTTTAATGTGTTGGTGAAGTAAGTTTTTGGTCTAATAAAATATTGCCAGTCAAGTTGGCGTTGGCATCAGGGACATGAGGAAATTGGACCCCATCTTATTAAATATATTTAATTTTGAGCGTGTGATATATCTTGGGGACAACTTCCACATGAAATTTTGCATATCTGCATTTTCAGGATGAGAGGTTATGTTAATTATTCTGTTCAGTTTTCCTAGCTTTGGCTTCTGTGCTTGACTGTTATAATTTTCTTTTCTGCAAGACTTTAACATGATCCTCTGTAATGATTTTCTTTTTTTTTTTTTACTAAGCTTTCAAAACAGTATTGTCTCTGTTCTGCTTTTGCTTTTTTTTTTTTTTTTAGATTTTTTTTTTTAAGGAAAGCCAAAAGGAATATAATAATATTAGATTTACAATACAGATATTTCCATCCCATTTTTTGCCTCTCAAAAACACAACTTCTCCGTGACTGGTTAAAACTGCAATCTGCTCTACTTTAAAAAAAATCTGAAATATTGTTATTTAAATATAAATCAATGTCTCAAAAATGTAAGCATTATATTTGCCTTATTGAGGAAGTTTCCAGCTGTATTTTAAATTCAAGAGACGTTGACTAAGTTTGCACAGCCAGTGTGTTTGCAAAGAGGTCCTGAAGGGCACAAGGTGCCCACCGAAGTCAGTGCTCCTGGAAATCCCCACAGCAGGCTCAGTGATTTTTCTTAACAGACCCTTTTACTGATTCCATTCTACTATGGCTTTCCAGACCATTAAATCTTTTCATGCAAATCTACTATCCTTTTATAGCTTTGGGGACCCATCATGACCGGCCTTACATTATGTGCTTTGAAGTTATGTGCCATGAGCACTTAACTACCCAGCCATTGAGAAAGAGACCTCAGATCTGGGCCAGGTCTGAAAATCTCCAAGGCAGCTTTGAGTGTCTGCCCAACAAGTCCTGGACACAGACAGGAAAAAATTCCAGCCGCAAACCAGAAGGACAGTTTATTCTAGTATATAGCTGATGGTCTCTATCTGTTTATCCCACTGGAAAGGAGTATGTCCTATGCAGACTTCTGGTTATTAAATGGACACGTTGTGTAAGGCAGATACTTTTAGTTAAAAAATCCCCCCATCACAACATCAAACCCCAAAACCCACTCTCCTGAGCTCCTTCAGTTGTCTAATTATGAATATGCATGAGCTTAAGATTTGCATTATGATGCAATATGATGCAGTAAATATTTATTTTCCTAAAATTAATATTCAGCATTATCACACCCAGGGAAAGACTTCATCTGAAGAAAAAAAAAAAAAAAAAGATGGGAAAAATACATTTCATTTGGCATCTTTAAATAATGCAAATAAATTGGCTCAGAAGCCCCGAGAAAAAGTTTGTCCTAAATGGGAAATGGGATTAAGTTTAAATTTGCCATAGAGACCACCTCTTGAAAAAATATCTTTCTAAGGGTTACTCTACTCTTGGTTTGACTCCAAATGCTCTCCACAAGCAGTATTCGAGCGTGGTGAAGATGCTTGCTCTGAGTGAAAAGGCAGCAACACCACCAAGGCCAAGACAACCGCAACTGTAAGAACAGCATTTTGCAAGTGCACAAACAGATTTTGATTCTTTCATTTCTCAGATTGTTTTCTAAGCTGCCTGTTTCTATCTCGGGTTGGGGGTAGGAGGTTTCCACGGTGGATCCAGCTCAGGCTGAACTTTGCTTTCTTGTGTGAGGGCAGAGAAGGGTCCCTGCCACAGCACAGCAGCGCTTGCTTGTCTTGTAAAACCCTTGGGGGGTATAGAAGCAGAGCTCATGGGCTGTTTGAGAGGGGGGCAGGCTTTACTTCCTCCAAGTAAAGCCTGGGTGAATGGAGACTGGGTCCCCTCTGTTCTTTGCAAACTGCCCCTGCTGGGGGTAGTGAATGTGTGCCCTGCCGCCCGCTACTGGTGCTCAGAGATGGAACTACAAATCATTGTACAACTTCGCATGGGTTATAACCCGGAATGCCTTGAGTTTTTCCCCACAAAGCTGGGATACTGGATGCATAGAGGTATTTGTGTACCACTTCCTACCTCCTCACAGCAGGTAGCCCCTGGAGGGAGAGAAAAAAGGGAATAACAAAGAAATAAGTAGAAGATTTTGGGGTTGGTAACCAACAAAGGTTTTTTGGTAAGTTGGGCTGAGTTGTTAGGAACGGTTTCCCCTGTAGCAACTAGATTACTGTGTTTTTAAATCTCTTTTTCTCATGATGCACCCTGATGTTTCCCACCAAAGCCTGGATGGTGGGAGGGATAAGGGTAGTCTGAGATATGTGCATTTTATTTTGGGTTATATGTTGTTATTAAGTAAGCAAAGACGCTCTGAAGAGCTGAAACTCACCAAAGAAGAATGCTGTCTATGGATCAAAGTGAGGGAAGTGTGCCAACCTTTGCAACAGACAGACTGAGTTCCTGAACTCTTTCCCTTTATGCTGGTTTCCTGCAGTTTTAGGACTCACAGGGTGGGAAATGGTGATTTGCATGGAGCGGAGTTTCACTAATGATTTAGCTCCTGTTTTTTCGCTTATTGATACAACAATTGCCCCGTGTGTGCTTTCCTCTCTCTTCTGTACTTTTTTTTCTTCTGTCAGATAGGTTCTCTTAGCGCTGCCACTACAAGAAGAGAATCAGAACCCTTGGGGTGGCATGTGAGAGACCAGATTCATTTGTCACTAGATTCTTTAATTATTGGGTCGGATCAACCATCTGGGGGGGGAGGAATAAATATTTTTCTCTCCTCTCTTTCTCTTTTTACTTCTTTTTCTCTTAATCTTTCACTTCTTCCCTTAGTCTTTTCTTTCTCTTGTGGGAAACTTAAATTCCATGGGTTGTATTTCACTAAACTGGTGGGTGATGTTTGCTGGGCACTCTTGTGAAACCCTCTCCTTGGCTCTATGTTACTCCTGTAAAAACCTTTTGCCAAAATACCTATTTCCTCACTAAACTAAAAGGAGTTGTCTCGGGGAAAAGTGCATAACTTTTTCTCTTTACGCAATTCAAGGTATCAAAGAAAAGGTATTAAAAATTAAATAAAAGATACTGGAGTAAGTGCAGCTGGTGAAGAAATACTAAATACAGTAGCCAAGGACCCATGGCAAATATATTTTCCCAATTTTTTTTTGCTTTTTATCTGTGTGTGGAACAAATGGCAGATGGAGCATTTGTCATTGCTGTGACACTCACCTGTATAAAAAGCTATTGGAATAGATGCAACTCATGAGAATAGCTACTGTAGGTGAATAATAATACTTGAGTTTTGAAGACTTCAGGCCATAAATTGGATAGTTGATAGTTAATAGTTTCAATAAAAGGGAAAGACAGCAGGAGCTTAAGAGAAAATGACACTTAAGGTTCCTAAGTGCCTAAAAGCCAGAAGTTAACTCCACCTCCTGGCCAGAGTGGATAAGGAATGATTTTGGTTGATTTGGTGCTTTTCACTCTTGCGTTAGAAAATGTGGAGAAAATAAAGTACTGTGGTGCAGCCATGTGTCAAGATATACGGTTGGGCAAACATTTCTGAGGCTGACAGTGTGAGATACAGAAAAGGCATGAGAAAGCATTTTTATTGATCTATTTGCTGTCTACCTAACCAGGCAAGCATTCAATAACAGCCAGCCCCACAAGGAGAATAGCCAAACTCAAACATCTGATGTCCAGTGTCTTTGCAGGAGCTGATGGAAAATACCTAAAAATGAGTGGCCATTACCAGCAATGACATTGCCAAGGAGGCTCCTAGAACAGCACCGGGGCCGTGCCCGTGCTCTGCATTGCTGTGGTGCCGGCAGCACGCGCGTAAGAGATGAACACACACAAAGATGAAGCATCATCCAGCTCTGCCCACAATCATTAACTGCATTCTGAGAGAGGCAGAGAAAATGAGCCACATCCACAAAATAGTCAAAGCTTCCTCAAAAACATCATACTTAAGCTCAAACATTAGCATAAATGATACATTTAGACTCACCCCTAGTCACACTATTCCATTTTCTGTTCCTGTTTTCTCCACAGAACACTGTCAAAAATCCCTGAAGTTGAGAAAAAAATCCAGGAAATGACAACTTGTCATACTGTCCGCTAAAGAAATTGGGTTTTAAACGCATTTTCAATATACCCTGACAAAAAGCTCAGGACCGGACTAGAGCCTGAAATGTGACTGAAGTTTAAGGGGCTATTTCTGCCAATCTGTCACAACTGCAGCGCTCAGAACAGCTATCAGAGAGGGAGATGATAAGCCACAAACCCTGTGTGAGCAGAGCTAATACACTTGTCTCAACTTTTCCTACTAACAGGGACACTGCAATATCCATCAGGTCCAGCTTGAAACTCCAGCATGCAAAGGATTCTGGGCATCTCACTGACCATTTCTATCAGAGAAGTGCCTAAAGGTTCCAACTTCTTTAAGGACTCTGAACAGAGTAGAAAAGACAGTTTTAGAGTCCCCAGAAGTTGAAGTGGTATTTTACAGGTACCTCCTCCTCAATAGCAAGGCCTCTCCTCAGTGCCCTGCTACCTCTCATCAGTGCCAGCACACTTGTTTGCAGGAGCATGCATTTATTCAGACCAACATGTTGATTTAGATTAAAAATACTGCTGCAGGAGGGAAGACATATGTTTACTTAAAACCTGAATCAGTTCACATATGCAGTTAAGCTCCACCATGCCAGAACAAACAACAGGGAGGTTGCATGAGATATAGGACAACTGAGAGAAATGTCCAAGAGTAACCAACTTTATTACAGAGGAACCAAAGCCAATAGCAAAAGCTGAGGTCCAAAAGACATTAGTGCAATGACCAAAGCAAAAACTGAAGCCTCCTAATGTCATTTGCTCTGCCTGAAAAAAAACTGGCACTTTTAGATTTTCATAAAACTACAGATCCAAAGATCTTAATTTAGTCTTTCTGAAGCTGTTCCTAAATGGTTGTGAATGGCTCACCAGTTACAGAAGAATGACACCAAGCCTCAAGGATCCGCTGATAGAACTAGAAAAAAAGACTGGAAGGGAAAAATAATGGCGCAACACATAAGATAGAAATGTATAGTGAGGAGATGCCAGCATTAGTGGTGAGCTCAAGGCATTCAGTAACAAAAACCAATTTTTTTGCATACAAATGCTTCATATTCCTGGATTATTCAGTTCCTGCTTAGCCCTAAGAAATCCCTGCCCAGCCAAAAGTTTACCCTTTTTACTTGAAAGAAACGCCAGCTGCCTTTAAGACACAAACAGGAGACAAATGCTGCACACCATGGTAATTGCTGGATGCACAACAGGCTTTCCAGCAGGAACCATCAGTGGAATGTGTGCAAAATTAGCATTTCTGAACCTGCTAATCATTTTTGTTACAAAGCAAGAGTATCTGCAATATTGCTGATAAAGGACTCAGATGAACAGGACTTCATCTTAGCTACAGTTAGTAGTAAACCAACAACATTTTATGTCAATGAAATATGGCTACTTATAAAAGAAACAAAAAACTGACAGTCTGACTACAGAGCGTGGCAAGGCCTACTTAAAAAAACTGATAATAAGTAGCAGTGAGCAGACAAAAAGATATATATTCCAAACAAAAAAATCCAAAAGCCTTTAGATTTTGGACTTTGTTCTTCAATAAAGCAGACCCCAGCCAGCAACTGCAGCAGGGGGCTGATATCCTCTGGGCTCAAGTTTCAGGTGTGGATCCTACAACATTTATGAATACTATGCTCACCCTGTGGTCCATTTTCCTTTAGACTTTCCATCACTGAGATATACATAAACTCTTGAGCTCTTTGCTTCTCTGTTAATTTGGACTGACATGGGTTTGCCCTTTCATGTGTACATGTGAATTAACATCTACACATACAGAGCGTGCCAGCACACACCTAAATTTGGACACCAGAATTAAGATATGTTACCTAAAGTGCATACCTCTAATTAACAGTATGGACTTGGGAAACTTATCAGTCCAGGTTCAATTTTACAAAGGAATGACCTATAAAAAACCCACCAAAATTTGTTAAAAACAGTGATAGAATAAAATGTCAGCAAAGAAGGGAGCCTTAGCCTTAAGTCAAAACTCCAGGAGGTTTTAATCTTGACCATACCAGAAAGAAGTGTCAGGACTGTCTTTTCTGCTTTTGGCGCTTTTTTTGTGTGTGGAATAAAGAGCACAGAAGTGGTGAGAGCCGGAGGTGGTAACGCTGGTACCAGCACACCCAGTGCTCTGCTCCCCACCAGTACTCAGCCCATTGCTGTCTCTCACAGTGAAGGCATAGTCAGCTCTTCTGCATCGATATTCCTCTGGTATTTTA
>JAWWLV010000002.1:549779-571241 GCA_035041135.1 Platyrinchus mystaceus
CAAAAGTTTGGCAGTGATCCTTCCAGAGATCTTCTTTTATTTTATATAATATTTATCTTACTTTATTAATGCAATAACGCATTCTTGACCGGTGAAATCTCAAGCATAAATTTGCCTCCCATGTTTTTCACTCAGAACTGCAAGTCTTGGCAGTTGGGTGAACGTAGAAGTTTTGCAGTATTTAATGCAACGCTTAAGTTGCTCAATGGTGTTGCTCTGCAAGGACTTGACTGACTGACACAAACTTACCTCTCAGGCCCACGCCCTGTTCCTCAAGTAGAAGGCAGGTTCTCATCCCAGTTGCACAGAAGAATCCCCTTTCCACCCACCCTTCTGCACTTCAGAACATCAGAGTCAGGTAATATCCACACTTCAAATTCCCATTTTTTGTCTCAATGGCAATTTTTAACTGCTTCTTAATCAACCAGATCCAGGCTAAAATTATCAGCTCAAATAAAATTTTCTGTTAGCTTAAATAATTCAACTAAACACTTGACACTGATTTCTCACCTACTGTATAAGTGCCATGGGGAAAAACTGCGGGGGGAAAAATGCTAAATCCAATCTATACCCATGCACTTCAATGATAAACACTCTATTTTCTATACAGTTAGTAAAATCTGTTTTCCCAATTCTTTAAAATGCTGTGAACACCCCCTCCTCCTCAACCAATGAATACTGCAGGTTGACTACAAAACTACAGGTGTATATAAAGAGCCTGCATGTACCAGAAAGAACTGGGGCTCTGAGTACAAGTGTGAGTGGTAGTTCATCAAGAGTGTGGCTCTTGTGTGCTTTGTTAAACAGTGGAAACTAAATAGGAGAGATTTATGTATTCTGTAACCTCAGAAATCACTGATTGTACAGTTTGTCTTGAAAGGAGTACAATATACAAAACCTTTTCATTTCAAACATATGAGAAGTAGAATCTTCACAGCATGGGTTTGGTTGGAAAGGACCTTAAAGCTCATCTCATTCCAAACCCTGAACCAAGAGCAGGGACACCTTCCACTAGAACAGGTTGCTCAGAGCTCTGTCCGATCTGGCCTCGGACACTTCTAGGGATGGGGCATCCACAACTTCTCTGGACAAACCGTGCCAGGGCCTCACCACCCCCAAAATCAAGAATTTTTTTTCCTAACATCTAATCTAAAGCTACTCTCAGTTTGAAGTCATTCCCCCTTGTCTTGTCACTACCTGCCCCTCTAAACAGTCTCCCTCTCTTTCTCTTGTAGGCTCCCGTCAGGTACTGGAAGGCCTCAATTAGGTCACCCTGAAGCCTTATTTTAAGAAATGGCTCTTCAACTGAAAACCAAAAACCTTTATTTCTGTTCTCAAGCAGGATCACATTGGCGTGTCTACTGATGTGCAAACAACACCTGCCACTGCATTATAATCTAATCATAAGTCTGCTACAGATGAAGGATAAAGTAGCCATTCACTCCAATTCTCAAAAACATAAAGACAGAATAAAAGCAGAGATGTACAGTGCAACAGTCAAAGCACATGGTGAAAAGCACTATTTGGCAGTGCAAAGAAGATGCAAAGCCTTGCAATCGATGTAAAATGTTACAGGCACACAGAATATAAACTGGAGCTCAGAAACAACAAGGATAGCTGGACTTCATCTCAGTAATCTAGCTGCAGTACTCGGAATTAATTGCAGCCTATTCAGACTCACATCATTCTGTTTAATAGCAAGAGATTGTGGCTAATGGCAGAGGTATAGATCAGCATCAGACTGATGGAAAGATCCCTGCCCTATTAGGGCACCCATCTCAGTGAGATTATCATGGCCATACCACCATTTTCCTGTTTGCAAGATCAGAACCATAAAGGCTGCATGACTAGTCTGTGTCTAAAAAGAAATCTAATAACAACCCGATTAAAAATACTTCAGGCTGAAAGTCTAATCATTAATTCAGAAAGTTACAAAAAGAAATATATTTTGCCCTGCTTGACAGGTATCATGCAGTTCATCTTTTTGCAGCAATGGACAAGCACATTCAGCGTATCTGATTGCCACTATCAAAAGTGTCCCTGTATCAGTAAAAGAAATTATCATACAGAGGAAAGGAAACATTACAACTAATATATTCACCAATTAATTTCTTTCATGAATACAACCTTGCTTATTTGAGTGTGGCACAGGAGAAAGTCTGTGAGTCATGGAAGCCTGAACTTCAGCTGCTTGGGGATGAGACAGCTACAGGAATTAGATATACAAAAATATAATCAGTGAGAAGCAAAGGTTACCCGCTTTTCAGAGGAATTTATTTTCACCTTTGTGCTGAGAAATCTCCAGACCACACCTCAATGTACAGGTCCAGAACAGCACAATGGAAACCCTTTTGTTTGTACTACCTTAGAACAGACGGATAAGGAGGTAGGAAAACACATTGCAACATTTCTTGTTCTGCTCTTACATCTTTAATTTCAAGGATTTAGAATTATGCAGGAATTAAAAGAAGCCATCATCCCCAAAGACTGGGCCCTTTCCCGAAGCCTGGATTACTTAAAATATGCAAGGGAGGAAATTGTGTTTGCTTTGCTGTGGAAAGCTGATTAATTTGTTAAGACTTCAGGCCTTAAAACTCAGTCTCACAAAGAAACTGTATGGATAAAAAGAAGAGCACTTACACAGTTTATTAAATACTTCAATTATAATGCTACACCAAGCAACTAATCATATTAGGCAATTTTAAATAAAGATACTGGATCTAGATGACAAATTCAAATTATGACTTTTAAAGTGCAAGCTGCTTCAAGGGCTTAACTATACTTTGAAAGAAAATTCCAAGGATTTTAGAAATCCTAAATTCCACTGTGTGTATGCTTTGCAGAAAAAAAATCCCTTTCTTTTTTAACAACTCCTGTCTTCCAGCCTGTAACATGTTTTCATTAGTTGCTTTCTTTTATCTAAACTTCCATACCCCATAACAAATATGGAGTTTTTCAATGTCCAACTGCTGTCCAACCTTATATTTCACAGTATTACATCCAGACTTGATGCTGGGTCTTAGTGCTACTTACAGACCCCCCCCCAAAAATATGCAAACTGAAACTAGCAAACCCAGAATATGATTTAGGATCAACATCGATATAAAAGAATTCATATAAGTTCTAAAGGTAGCTTGAGAATGACATTTTCTGCCTTCAGAACTATTTGAGGTAGCACAAGCAGATGATACTTTTTTGGGGAAAAAAAAAGGCAGAAGAAATTTCTTCCACTGATGAAGAGCTAAAGTTGATGTATCCTTCCTCTTACTGGCTGCAATGGTCCACTTCACCTACTCTTAATTTGCTGCTTGTGCTGGCACAAATCAAACCTGTTTGGCTCCTAAGCACTGGGATAACGTGGAAAATGGCAAGTGTGGCCTCAGCCAAATAAATCTAAACGACAGGAAATGGTAGAGAGGAAACATAGCATTTTTCATGTGTCACTTTTCTCTAAGGTTTTAACAAGCTTGTTTTTAAAGTATATATTTATGTATAGCCTTATTTGAACTGGTTTATGTGGAAAATTGCAGACAAGATGAACTGGGCCAAAAGACTCCTCACAGAACAACTGCAGCCTCATATTTCATCACATCTTTGAAACTGCAGTTATCTCCCAAGACAAAAGCTCCCTCAGCAACAACGTGCTGCTGTGGTGGTTTGCTTTTCTGCACGTGCACTGGAGTCAGGGACTGGAGAGTCTCTACTTCAAAAGCTACAGACAATAGTTGGGGACCAGAAAAAAAACCCCACACCGCTGAGTCAGGCCCTATTTCATCCCTTTACAGGGTAGGAAAGTCAGAGAAACACCCCCAGAAAGTCTATGGGAAGCCCTTTCTTTCCTCCAGCTGGAAAAACCAGACTGGATGGGACAGATAACTCAGTCCTGTGTTATATCAAAATCATTAATCCATACAGCAATAAAAATCAGAGGCACTAGGATGGCAAATATCACTTTGGTGTCAAAATTCTCAGAAACAATGAAATAAAAGATGGAAAAGTAGGAATAGGAAATCAAAAAGGAATTAGAGAAGTGGAACAACTAACAGCAGGAAAACAGCAAAAGGAAAGATGCCACTGTCCAAAAGGAAGAGGAGACAGCCTGTTAATTCCTGCTCAGCATGGAAATAGCAAAGGGATTCTCTCAGGATAAGAACTGCTGGCAGTTCAATGTACACCAACAGTACCCACAATGCAACACCCTGTATTCAGCACTGGGGTCCTCACATTGGGTTTTTGAAAGTTCTTCTTCTTCTCTCATATAAGGGTTGAAAGAATAAAGCTCTCTGATTCTCTACAAACAGAAAATGAAGGCATCTTTTCTGCTCACTTCATTCTATTCCGATTAGCCCCACAAATTGACCTGGCTTCCCTGCTTTTCCTCTTAACAGTATTAATATAGAGAAAGCTAGGAAACTTCCCTGAGCTGAGTTAATGCCTGGGGAATTAGTATATTTAATGTGAACAGCTCAGTGAGTTTAGCAAGTCTCTAGATAATTGCCTTCAGCAATGCTTCAAACTCTTCTCTCCCGCGCCTCTAACATTTAGAGCATAATTCTGTATTTTGATTTCTAAAACAGTATGATCCTTTATTCCCACAGTTTCCAGACACACAACTACACTCTATTGAAACAGATCCCCAAATTATAATGGCGGGTTTGTCTTTTTAAAAGAAAAATCCAGTCAGCTCTTAAAAATACACTAAAATAAAACACACAGAGAAAAAAATATTACATCTCCAAACTTTGAGCACTGCATTTTTAACCTATCAGAGTACTTTATTCACTTTACCAACACTTGCAATATCCTTTGCTGTATCTTGCACTTACACTTACTAGACCCGATCATTTAGCATGATTACAATTCATTGCTGATTACAACCATCGCTAAATCAACTTACAGCATTACATTGTTTTGACAAAAGCAGATGCCTTTCATTGCATGAACATCCAGATACATCTGATGTATTTATTTTTGGAAACATTTTTCTGAATTCTTATTTTAATCTACACTATCTTGTACAATTATCTGCCTATTTGGCTGCCAGATCTTCTGTAAGTGAAAGCCACAAAAAACATATACTACATTTAGGATTGCACCTGAGTTGGATCAGATGAATGTGGTACTACAGTTACATAAAACTTGGAATATTTAAACTGTCTTTGTTTACTTGGAGATGCATTCCCAGATTCTGTTTCATGACCACGATTTTAGCAGGCACTCTGAAAGCTGCACACTTATTGTATCTCGTTCACATGTCAATAATCTGTACTGGCATCGACAAGTACTTACCAAGAACTTCAAAGTTTAATGCAAATTTCTCTTGGTTGTAATTGCAAATTCTATGAGCTTTATACACTTTTTGAAAATCCTATATTTATCTCCCAAATAAATGGAAAGAAGAACAAACACATCAGGACAGACCAATGATACCTCTCATTTAACATTTGTTACCAATACTAATGGATTTTTTCTAGGTCATTAAAATTGTTTAGTGAAAGATGCTGGAAAATAGTCATTTCCTAACAAAATTTCTTTCTCCTCTTACCTACTTTTTTTTTTTTTTAAATTTAATTTATTTAAAGAATGAGAGGGTTTTACTCCCTTCCATTTTCCCATTTCATCTCCTGTAATTGCAAATCTAAAGGAAGAGATGCTCTGATTTTTCTTTAATCATGCTCTAGCCCTCAGTGCTATTCTGTCATACTGAATTATCCATGACTTCAAGCTCTCCTCTCAGTTTTAGTTGTCATGTCCTTCAGTTTCAATGACTGTTCATTCATTGCTGGATCTGAACAATTTAACAAAAGCCATAATTGCTGTAACTTGAGGGGGGGGGGGACGAATAGGAGCTCTCATTATTAACGGGGGAGGGGACAGACTCTTTCATCCCCTCTGCTTTTAATAAAAATAATAATAATAAAAAAAAAATCACACAAAAGCCTTTTCACAACCAAAATTACTTTCAGACTTTTCTCACCTTGCACACTTTTTTTAATGGATTCAAAACCTGTTAGTGAAAGCCTTTTAGAGAAGCCAGGACTAAAATTATAATTAATATATCTACATAAATGTGCAATGGTATCAAACTACACACATAAAGTTGGCAGTGGAGTTTTCACAGTAATTCCTGCAGTACTGGAAATGTTAAAATTTGCAGAAATTTAAAATCTAACGTACTTTGGTTCATCTTAACTAGAGAATCACCATGTTTTTAATAGAAGTTTATTGCCTTTTTGTGCTTCTTTTGCTTATTTGTTCTCAAAGAAATTCATGAAGTTGTAAAAAATGTTTTCAACACCATGAATCTCCACAAGGATATCACCTTTTTCACCTCTGAATTTTTTACCCAGGTATATACCGAACAGTATTGTCTGAGGATAAAATACTGATTTCAGGATAACTGATTTGCCCTGGATGGATTCTACCATGTAATGTTTGCCTACCTAGACCTAAGAATCTGCATGTATAATAGATTGGAATAAATTAAAAGAGAAAAAAAAATCTAAAAAGAAACATGAAGCAAAATCAATTATTCAAAATTATTCAAGCAACTAGAGTGCTTAGATAAGCCTTACTTACAGCTCATTAAGAGCTGACCCAACTTCAAAAATTCTTCATTTGTTTTCCATTTTTGCGTAAAGCATTAATAAAACCTGATTGGCACCATGATGAGAAATGAACTGTTTGAAATGGTTTTTAGGTGACTTATCTAATGGAGAACCCCACCTCACTAAATGAAAGTTCTGCAGTGGAAAACAGTTGGAATTCCATAAAAACTGTGGGCAAGACAAATGTATGAAAATTTCTTGCAACTTTGCTCAGCAATTCTTCATCAGTCACAGCTGATGGAAATCTAGAAGGTTTGCTTTTATTCTCTGCTCTATCTTCAAGTTCTGATTTCTCATATGAACACAAATTAATGTTTCCAGGAAACTCTTAACAAACAACCAATATAAAAGAAGAGCCTCTGATATACTTTTAATGTATCTCCATGTACTCTAACCAAAAACTGTTCTTTTAGCCGTTGTATAGTTTTTATCTCTGATAGTAGAGGCTGCAAGAAGAACATTACTTCATCACAGCTCCCATTTCTGGGAATTACAACATACCACTTGGCCATGCCAGGTGCTTTACATGTACATTGGCAGACTCAAAGAAACCAACAAAATGGACCCAGCTGGTCAATCAAAGAGGAACATAAAATGAGGAAATAATAACAAGATGATTTTGTTGTCACCTACCCTCCTTACACCCCTTCAATCTTCACCTTTCTTTCTACCTGCAGTCTTGCTATCAGACAGCATCCAAACACACTGCTCACAGTTCACCGTCTGAACGAGAATGGCTTTTCCCAGTAATTGATTGTCCTCATTATTTTTAGAATAGTGGGATACATCATGCTCTAGGGAGACAGAGCTGTGTGGTAAGTACAGGCTCTGGCTCAACAGAAAATAAACCAATGCCTGTTTTCAAGTTACATCGGTCTTCACTGTAGGCAGTAAAAAAATTATTACTGCTCTGTTAACCATAAAGCTCTTAACTTACTCATTTTCTTTATATGTTGCAAAAAAAATCTAGATTTTTGCAGCTTTTCATCAGTACTTTGTACCCAGTCAGTGCCCTACAGAACTTCATTACATCAGCCAAATTTGTAATAACATAAAAATGATACCAAGCTAATTTGACAAGGTCTGTTTTCCATAAACCCATGCTGATTAGCAATAACTATATTACCCTTGCTTAATTCTTTATTAATTGAGTCCTTTAGAAACCATTCCATTATTTGCCTGAGATCACTGTCAGGCTGACAGACTTATAATTATCTGGGTCTTCCCATTTAGCCTTTTATTGGCACAACATTAGATTTCTTCCAGTCGTCTGGAACTTCCCCAATGCTCTACAACTTCCAAAAAATCAACAGCAATGACTCAGAGAATGACTCAAGCAGATTTTTTATAACTCTTAGAGACTCTCAACTGAAACCTGTTGGTTGCAAAATGCCCAGCATTACTATCCATTAAGAACCCTTAGTTACAATTGTAATGAGATTTTGTTATGCTCTTCTGCTGCCTTTTCCAAAACCAGAACATCATCTTTTGCCCAGAATTTCTTATATTTCTATACTGTCCTTCCAAACTCTTCTATTTGTCATTTCTATGGCATCATTTAAAACCTTCCCATTTTCATTACTCATAAAGTAAAAATTCTTTAAAGTTATAATTATATATATTTTTTTCTATACAAAATTCTAGTACAAATGCAAAGAGAATAGTTTACTGTATTGATCCTACTCACCACTGATTTATGTAGAAGTATACTTATAGACATACACAATATATGTGATATAGTGCATATACATGTGTGTGGGTTTATTTTTACTTTTTTGAGTTCTCTTTTTGAACAGCAGTGTCACAGTATTCTCAAAAGCCTCAATATTCTCTCCAGTGCCCTGAGCACACACACATATCCATGCATATCACATACACACACACTGATTTTCTGGAGTCATTCTTGCAGCTCAGAATTCAGCTAACTCATGTTCTTTTTACTTTGGTTAATTACTCCCTTTGGTGCTTAAGCCATCACTAATTTTGTCTTCATCTCTGAAAACAAGGCCTAATATAGAATTCTCTCAAAATCAGATTTCGTAGAAGGAAATCAAGCACTTACATTTACTTACATTAGAGATCTATTTCAAGAAATACAAACAGTGCTGTTAGAAGGCAGTGTGACTCCAGGAACATCACACAGATTGAAGTCTCTCACAATAATAATTTTTCTTCCTACGCATTACAGGAGGTATTTAAGGAGCTGGCCATGTTGGTCTCTGCTGGTGGCTGACTGCACATGGTCAATTAGATCCCCATTTTGCAAAATGTATTACAAAGTGGAGCTTTTAGTTATTTTGGAGAGTTACTTCGTAAAGATTCCACATATCTGAGCTACCACTTTTCTCTCAGTGCTATTTAAATATGTTTTCAGCTTTTCAATCATTTGAATTTTCCCATTAGGCTTCTTTATTACCAACCCCTTCAAACTTAATATAAATTAGGGATTTCATTACTTTTTATTTATTGCAGGCACTTAACATTTGCACAAAGGCAAGGCATTCCTTCTTTTCATTTTCTTTGATGTATTGATTAATGCTGTTTTCCAGGATCTTGACTTCGTCCTAAATTAATGGGTTTTCTCCCTTTGCATCTGTTCCTTTCACTGCACCCTTGGCCACATTTTCACTTCTTAAAAGACAAACTCCTCTTATGCAGTAAACTTCCTTCCACCAGAGACCAGTCCTACTTCACATCTCCAATCCTGTATTTTAAAATATTGTCCTGTGTGACAGTTCACACCAAAAATATCTCTTCAACCCTAGGACAAAAGGCCAGTTGGGTGCTACTTTCCTTTGCCTTTTTTCCCGGTTCTACAGTGGGTTTTCTGAAGTGACTCACCAACATGGAAGGATAAAGAGAGAACAACCTTGGTATACGGAAAGCCCAGGGAACACAGAAGTTCAGGAAAGGTTCAGTGAAGAGTTTGGAATATGATTAATGAAGCAAGACAGAAGAGGAGGACAAACCAGAAAAGCACATTGCTAAAAGCAGGTCATTAAAAATTCTGATAACACGATGTAGAAAAGGGCCAGCTGATGTAAAGGGCACAAGAAACATGTTACAGGTGAAAAAACCCTAATGATCACATGTCATATGTGAAGCAGATCATGGATACAAGATAGAAGGAGAAATTGAAGTTTGATGAAAAAGTGATTTATTACCCTTTTTATTTTTTTTTAATATGATGGGATAGTTGCTTGTAATTTCTGCTATGAAAACAGTGAAAAGGCAGTGAATAAATTAGTACATGTGTGAGACTGGAAGGTGGTGATGGGGGACAAGGTTGGGCAAACAAAAAGATAACTCAAATTCAGAAGGAACATTAATTAAACTCACTAGTAAGCTTAGCAAACTGGTAAATCATGTGGTGCAATGGGAAAAGTTTCAGGAGGTCTTCTGCCACCATAAAGGCTGCGAGGTCCATTGGAGCAGACCAGGCTGCACCCAGAGGGAGATCACTTGGAGACTGCTCTGTGAACTGAATGAACCTGTGGCAAGGGGAGATGACCCAGAGACCAACTTCCAAACTGCCCCCCTGATCCACTCTCAATCACCATGACCAAGCTAAAGCTTGATATGCCCTGTGGCATGTTGCCAAAACATTCTGAGCCTGTTGTGGTCAGACAGGCTTACCACTGTGACTCCAGTATTTCCTTAAACCAATTGGTACTTCATAGATTTTAATTGTACAAAACCTTTGAAAATAAGAATTTGCATTCAAACAGATGCTGACATTTCCAGTCCAACTCCTTCCTAAATATTCTGCTCTGATTGTGCAGTCAAGTGAATGATTGTTTTTTGTCAGCAGGATATCAGTGCCACAAAAAAGTTCCAATGCCAGAATATGCATGCATTGTACAACACACATTAAGATGGATAAATCCACCATGGCTCCTGGTGCATAGTGCTCCTATAAATACCTTAAATGTTTCCCTCTACTATCTTTCCCATCAATACAGAAATATCTTGAGGGTATCTATTCCATGTATTCCAAAGACTCTTTCTTTAAGGTCAGAAAAATAAGTATTGATTGGAAAAGAAATGGCTTAATTTTTCTTTAATGCCTTTACAAAATGAAGCTTGCATTGTATGCAGAGAAACACACATGTAGACAGCTTCTCCACAATTCCCAGATGCTATTACATGATTCTCTGTTAAGCAAAACCATTTCTTATTAAGAAGCACCACTCAGTACTGTTTATCACATTAGTGATTCCTGCCAGGATTTTGTACTTCTCACCAACTGCATCAATAGAAACACTGCACCTTATCATGACACCATCATTATTTCTGAGATTGCCAGACACATTCCACTTCATGGCATTTTTAAAAAAGTGAAAGCCCTTTACACCTTTCTTTACTTGTTTTCCTTGTTACAAGATTCACTTTGATCTTTTTCACAATTCTCTACAGCTTCATTAAGAACTGTGAAAGAGCTTTCAGTATTTATTAAATCATGCTAAATCATGGTACTGCAGATGTTATGAGAATACCATGAAAACAACAATCACCATTATTCTTGCATTTTCCTACAAAAACAGCTAATGCACACAGTACATTAAGGCAGTGCAGGAAATATCAGCTCAGTTGGATTAAAGGACCAATCTCACTGGTGATAAAACCAGGAGAGGGAGTACAAAGCCAGCTCCGAAGGCAGCCTGAACTAAGTGACCTAAAACTTGCTCTTGGCAACTTGCAAAAAGTCCGTGGTAAAACACTATGAGCTCCAGATTTTCCCTGCAAACATAAGGAATGACGCATACATGTGTATTAGTATATTTTCACATTAAGAAATTAATTCTGGTGTGCAGTAGGAAAGAATTACTTGAACGTCAGCCTAAGAACACTACTCCTCCCTCCTGTTATCGGTGTAGCCACTTCAAGCTTTGTCCAGGTATTCTGAAGAGCTGGGTAAGCATTTTGACACCACAGAAGTCCATTTTGGAGAAAGAACTGCAAGGGCACACACTCAGAAATAACAATGCTAATCTCATTAGACCCCAGACAACCACAGATAAACCGACTTGCACGCTTCAGAGAAAAGCTATGACATGCTGGGAATTATCCCCTATCCAATCATGATGTTACCAAACTCTTTTAAATTTAGCGTGTTGTGAGCATAATTTATTTAGATAAAACCTAACGCAGGAGATCTGCATTATAAAAATAGCACGCCTGGGAAACTGGGGCATTTATTATTAACATATAGAGAGAGTTGGCCTCCAAGGCGTTGCAAAAATGCTTTTTCTTCTTATATTGCTTTGTTGAATACTAGATAAGGGTGCACTTCGCTTTTCAATAGTCACTGCTTTGCATAATACAAGGTTTACTTGGGTTTTTTTTTAAAAAAAAGAAACAAAAAAATCACCCAAATTCTGGATGGCAGATCCCACATAAACCAAGTGGGAGAAAAAAACCCAACAACCAACACTAATTCATGCACAGGCAAGATCTTCATTACAGACATTGCATAAATGCACTTGTTTATCTCTTGTAAATAAACAGGCTATGAAATCCAATCATTATTTAACTGCACAAACAGTCTATTTGGACTCCAGGCTATACAGTTGTATTTCAGTGATTTCTTTCTGTTCTGGACACAATACATTTCACAGATACCTTAAATTCTGCTATTTTCACATAAAAGGCACGTTACCTAAAAATCATTATTTATTGTTAATATTCCTATTTTTGCCTTTTCAACTGTAAATTATTTATAGCTCTTTACTCCCAGCTCTTGAGAAGGTCTTTACAAACATAAAAGCCACATGTATACCTTGTTCCACTTTAAACCTGCCACTTCTACCCATGTAAACAGTACCTTATTCAGCAGAGGCAAAATCAAAATTACTCAGCTGAAATGAAGAAAATCCACCCTTAGCAGTTTTCGTGGATAGAAAATGTGTATCATTGTCTGTATTCCAGAAATTGAATAAGTCCTTTAAGATGCAATAAATCCTGCATATGGGTGCTGTAGGTATTCCATCTATAATCAGGGAGTAATTGTTTTAAAAACATGAATGATGTGGAGAGGTTGAATGGCAGGGAGCAGTTACTCATTATTCCAACACAGGATCCAGTCACCAGTTATTGAAAGGAAGGTAGTTCACCACCCCAGGTGTAGGTAAACCATGAACTTACTGCTACAGGATGCTGTGGCTGGTAAAAATGCTGGGGGGCAGATTAGAAAAAATTACTGTAAGATAAAAAGGTTTAAAAATTGTCATGAACCGTATCTGGCTTGGGCAGCAACAGACCTGCAAAGGATTAAAGGTTGGACTTCAGCAACAGCATTTGGGCACTGCTAGAGACAGAACCTCATGCTGTGGGTACAATCCAGAAAAGCCTTCACAGGATTTTTTCTGTTTATTTAAAGCATTCGAGAAAGTTTAAATCAAAAAAGGTACATATATACAAAATACTGTTACTATTATCCATGATGAATGAATAGAATAAATAAATAATAAATGTCTTTGACACATCACCAGGAAAAACTCTCACTCAAAATTATAAGCTGCAACAAACCTCAGGAGCTTTTCCTCTTTTCTCATGCAAACATACTGTGCATCACCTGGGACTTAGAAAGAAATACATGACAGTAACTGACCTCCTAAAACACACAGAATTCCTTTGTCAATCCAGAGGCATGAGCCTTCAAAAACTTCCACAAACACAGCTGATAAATTGCAATGCTGGTCAGAAAAAACTATCAATTTCTCATTTATTTGGACTTTTGGAATCAAGTACTATTATTAATAAATTAATAAAATCTGAATTTCAACTAAATGCCAAGCTGAGACTGCTAATTCAAAGTAAGAAATCAGTATGAAAACAGGTTAAGATGCACTTCAGCATTCACAGAACTGCACTGTATCATACACCATCTATCATAAGCTTTGCTCCAAATAAAAAAAAAAAGGTTGAAAGAAATCACTTCTAAGTAAAAATCCTCAGCAAAATTTTACCTGCTCCCTCTCTAAAACCAGAAAATTATTATGATTCTTAAATATACATAACTTTTGCAATGAATTATTTTGCAAAATGATTTTCAATCAAACTGCTCCTTCCATATGAGTAGTGAACTTCTCACAGCTTACCTCTGCAGACTGCTGCTATTTAAACCTCTCCTCTCTCATTGCTCCCACGTGAAAACTCTAACAGGATTTAGTTAATATGCTTCCATGTACCTGCTCCACAGTCTGACTGAACACAGTTCAGTGTGGAAATGAAGAGTGACAGTCCTCAAGGAAGATGACAAACCTTGTAAGAAACCCAATTCCAATAAAGCCAGCTTCCTCCTTTGCTGCTAAAGCATGACAGCCTGCAGATATTGAGATGCTGCTTTGAATCAGGCATGTTGCTTCTTAAATTATTTTTGTATGTGGCAAAGTTGTTACTGCAAACACATTTGACTTTCAGTTACTACAAACTCATGCATTTCTCTAGATTAATGCTGTCTGATTAAAAAGTTTTTACATGACGGTTTTCATCCAAAACCAAGCAAGTTTCTTCCTCCTCATTTTGGAGCCTTCCTCTGCAGTTAATGAAAAATTAGTGCCAGTGGTCTGAACTGATCCCTTTTTAATCCAGAGGGCTAAAATGGAAGGGCTGCATTGTGCACTGAAAGCACAGGAAATGGAGCTGAAATCATCTTCAGTTTGAATATGGCTGAAGCTAATTGGAATGAATCTGACCCACTGCCTGCACAGGCTTTCATTTGTAGCATGGAATTCTTTTCTTCTAGACATGTTTGTGAGTCACCTTTGGTTAATTTTATATATTGCTGAGAAGCAAACACGTACTTATGTATTACTGAGAACTAAGTTAATTTCTAAATGTAAGGAAAATCTGATTCAAAGGTTTATAGATGATAATAATAATCATCTCAGCTCCACTTTGAACTCAAATGATTTTCGATTTATTCTGAATGGCACAAAATATTGAAGTTAATGAGCATAAAGAACCTATTATGGTCTTAGAAAATGCAGCTCTGTGCCTTCTGCAGGAGACAGAGTTGGATTTGACTCCACATGCTGCATTGCTCGACTTTTCCTAAATAATGTGGTGAATAGTGCTCCAACTCCTTTCTCAATCAGACTAGTGATTGTCCAGTATTTTGAGAGCTGATACAGCAATTCAAAAACTCTTGACTAGATGCCAAAATGGCAACTGCAATTGAAACTAAGCAGCAGATGAGGGCAATTCATGAACTGACTGTGAAATACAAAAGTGGACAAAACCAGAACTGGCATAAGATTGCAAGGAGAAGAAAATACCCTGTAAAAGTAGGTTTTGCAAAGTCTGAAGTTTAAAAGCTTTTAGCATGAACTTTCTATTAGTATCTATTGCATCTCTGCTGACCTGGGAGAAGGTACAGCAAAATTAGATGCACCACCTTTGGATCTTCCATTGACCCACACAGATATCCATCATTAATCAGTAACTACATTTGCTGCAGTGAAACTACTTTTTCCATTATAACATTCCAGTACAAATCCCTCAGCTCAGTGACATTCCTGATCAGGTTTTCTGTCTTTGTTTTTTCCCGCTCCCGTGAAGAGCCATACCTCCTTAAGGTAGCTTGAATGATTCGAGCTTCTTTGGGACACTGAGTTCTCAGAGCACTGGTCTCACAGTGCTGACATTCCCTTACATTCCCTAACCCTGAAGAGCTACTCAGAGTTTTCTTCCAGTACATTTACACTTCTGCCAGTGCCTGTGCTGGCTGGCAGCAGTCCTGAAAAAAACCCAACAGCTCAGTCTCGACGAAGTCTGGGATGTAAATTGTCAGTCAGGATGAGGAAAGGAAGATGCACAGCGTGAAGTGCTCTTCACAAACTCATTCAGCTTCTATCACCTTCCCAAGAGGAGCTGGTGAACTTCCCACTGTCACCTTCCAGCCTTCCCTCAGACATAGCACAGGGGCAAGGCCAAGTTCAAGGTCTTCATCATCCACGGTTAGGCAGGATTCGGCCTCGAGTGAGGATGTGCTACACAGGCCCTTCAGACTTTTTTTTTTTTTTTGATAAGTGAAGGGCAAAATAGGATCTTCTTGAAATTGTTTGAAGTGGATTGACATTTTTCCATTGAAGGCTGTTGTTAGTTTCACAGCAGGCCTAATTTTTAAATTTAATGTTCTAGCGCATATAAAAAGGAAAGCATCCTAGGGGGATAATAACTTTTAGCAATCAATTGATTGCATATAGCTGTGGCTTTTGCCAGTACAATCTCTTTAAGGAGGCTGTAAAATAGAAAAATTGTAGCCTTCAGATGTACAGATTATTTTAGTTTGTGGGACTATTTGCTGATACGTTTTAGATCTTTTTTTTTTTCTTTAATAATAAATATGCCCAGTAAATAAAGCAGAAAATGGTCAGCAGGTCAGAATGCATCACCTATTTTATACTATCACTCTTGGAATTTGTTGAGGTTTTTTGTTCACCTTCTTTTTTTGCTTCTGTAGCTACTTCTGAAGAAAATTTGTTTGATATTTAACTCAGGGAAAAAATAAGATTAACCCAGACTATTTTAATTACATAGTTCTACCCAGTCAATTGAAATAGTTTAATATCTTACTAATTCTAGAACAGTGAATGTGTCCCTGCACCAATATTTTCATTAGATCCATCAATTTTGCCTTCCTCTTCTTAAACACATAGATTTGTTATGCATAGATAAGTACACAGAGGACAAGATATTATTAAAATTTAATAGCAGTGTATAATAAAACCCTGTATCACATTCTTCATATAAAAATACTGCCTCTCAGGTTGAAAAGGGTTTCCTGAAACCCATCTTCAGGTTTGTTTTTGCATTAAATGAGTATCATTTAGAACAAAAGAGGGACTAAATGTTCAAGGACATTACTATTAACTTAAATCACCAGGTAGTGGTCAAATATACATTGTTATATGTAATTGGCCATTAGGAGGGGGAAAAAAACAAATCTGTTTTCTAAATGCAGGTCTGTTACATTTACAAAATGTTAGCATTGGTGAAAACTCAGGTTTCCATACATGCAGATATGATGATGCAGTCATACAATCCCCATGATTTTTGAAAAAAGTTTGGGTTTAATACTTTGTTTCAAGCTCTTCTGGTTCAAATTAGAATCAGTAAGTACTAAGCAAAACCAAGGAACACAGAAATGTGGAAGTCACCAGTGATGGACCTAAAATGAAGCCTGTCCCTGTGTCTGGCATCACAAAAACAGGTAGACAGGGGTACCTGCCACAGATATGGCAGGGGCCGACACTGCAGCCATGCGGCTATACTTATTTATGAAAAGTAGCTTTCAAGATCAATTCTTGTTTGTAAACTAGTTATCATGCAGCATATTGGTCTGAAAGCAAGACTTAATTTTAAATTTCTATTTGTACCTGCGTAGGTAATACAGGCAATATACAATCTTGGGAGTTGCTAAGTTCACACAATTTATAAGTATGCTGCAAATATAAGATCTGCAAGTTTATTAGATTCATAAGGGTTTAATGTCAGACCAGTCTCTGCCTCCACCTCCCAATACTTATTTCTGTCACAAATGGAATGATCAAACACATTCTCATGTACCTCTATATCTGCTGCTCTTAGCCAGGTTAATAAATAAAAATAATAGGTGGTAATATAGTTCCACATGAATTGAACCCAGTAAAGAGTCTTACAATTTGCTCATGTACCCCTGACATCAGACTGCCAGTCAGGCCTCTAGATTAAAACAATACATGCATAGGAAGATCTCAACCCAGACTCTAATCACGATCAATCAGTGAGATAAGTCTATGTTATTAAAAATATATTGCATCTCTTCATTCAATTACTTCATCACAAATACACGACATAAGAGATGAACTTGCATTTAAAAACTAAAGGTTCTGGACTGTTTGAGCTTAATAGGAACAAAATAATCATTTGCAGATGCTTTCACTTAACATTCAAAAATACCCCATGGGACAGGAAGATTTAATTTTATGGTCATCTGTCATTTTAATGATGTGCTTGTTATAATGCAGAACATCTCTGTCCTATTTGCCTGGTTATAGAAAAGTAAACTAAATAGGTAAAGCATTTAGCTGTACTACTGCCACCTGGTATCATTGACAGAGAGTGCATGTCCTTGGAATAGGAATTACTAATGCATCTGCTCTTTTTAAAGAAAAAACATACATCCTTGATACTTAAGCATCATTTAAGTCTGTCAGTTGCTCTTATTCAATTTTTTTTCCTGGCAGTGTTTAATTTTATGCAACCTAAACCATCTTATATGCCTTCCATTTGTATCTGTCCAGTGCATTTCTTTCTTTTTGGCGCAGGTCAGAATATAGAAATGTTCACAGATTGCGTGTGTTTTGACCAGAACAAAACTTAAATTATTATTTGATTTTCAGTGAGCACACTCTGAAGGTGAGCTCTTCCTCTGCCATTACCTATAAGGCAACCTGTGAATCTTAAGTAACTCTAAAAGAAGCCATAAGGAAGAATTAAAACACATTTGCACAATATGTTACAGGTCAGATTCTCCACCATCCTTATAAGGTCTGTTGAAGATGGTAGCATAACCAGAGAAAAGACCCCTCCTCAGAATCAAACATACATGTGTTGACTGCTTCCTGGTCCCTGGCAAAACCAAACCTAAGATAAGATTAAGTTTTAACTGAAATGTGTAAAAGACCAAGACTGTAGACAAAAAGAATTTTGTGAGAAGAAGGAAAAATATGCCATACAAATTAATTTAGTTAAATCCTGTACTTGGTATGTAAGAACACTTGATTTTAAACTCAACAGTGGCAGCTCCCTATATCTTTGCCCAGGAAGAAATTAACACAGGAAAGGGGGAGACAGTCTCTGTGTATAAAATGGCCATTTCCTTCAGGTTTCAGAAGTCCAGCTGGAATCGCTGCCCTGACTGGAATCCAAAGAAATACAGAGACCAAATCAGCTTACCACCAGAAGCACCAACATTAATACACATGATTACTCTATATAAAATTTGTGTCATTTAAAACTCATGATACCACTGCAAGTACCTTTCCAAAGAGAAGCCAATCTTATGAAGATGATTGAAACACTTTATCAGAACTTTCAATAGTAACAAAGAAATAAGCAATACATCCAGAAAACTACAAATGAGTTCCTACTTTTCTGCTTCCTTCTGTGTTAGAAATCAACCTTTAGGACTTGCAGCATAAAGCTGTTACAGAGCAGCTAGTAAAAGAGCTAGAGTAAATAGAAGAGTGCCTATTTTCTCCAAATAGCAGCTTTTAGGAACTTGATGCCACCTACAAATACTCAGTTGCTTTAGAGAACAGAAATAAATATTACAATTGATGAAGTAGATGCTGTTATTCCTTGCATCAATTACATACCTTTTCCATGTACTAAGATGGGTACAAAGGGACATTCCCAGATTCATGGACCAAGCTAGAAGGGACAACACAGCACTCAAGTCCTGATTCTTACATCCCCATTCCAAAGGGACAACATAAGCAAACATTTCCTCTTAATCAAAACCTCCTCCTGGCACCAGGATATAGGTCGTATAGCCATTAACACTTCACACTTTCTACCCAACATTTCCTCTCTATCCATATTAAAGAATCCAGTTCAGCTTTACCTCAGCAACTCCAAACAAACAAACTCACTCCCTGTAGAAAGTTGCAGTAAGTATTATTTACTCTACTACAACATGTTATTGCTCCTGAGTTCTCTTTTTACTAGACCTGATGATAGGCACAACAGAGAATATTTCAACATTGCCATCTGTCTCCTTGGCACTTCATACCAAGTGAGTTGCTGCCACTTTGATGGTAAATTAGAATTTCCCACCAGATATATTAAGTCAGAGGCTGCTGACAGGTTGTCCTATCTCCCTCGATGCCTTCTTCCCTTAAGTCTGTTTCTGATATTGAACAATCTGAGTATCTTAAGAACAAATTTCTACATGGCATGTATTAAACTGCAGGAATCATCAATGAGGGAATAATATATAGTCTGAAAAAATCCCTTCATAAAAGACTTTTAAAGCATCATTAAATTTATGACACTACTTCTAGTACATCTTGGGCATCCTCATGAGAGATGGTCACAAAGAGGTTAATGATAGTGCCTGGGAGAGAGAAGACGGATGTGTGATTGGATAAAGCAACTCACAGAGAAGTTGGAAACAGAAAAGTGAGGATCAGCCCACGCCTGCTGCTAAAACACCAATAGTGAGCTTCAGCATGTTCTCTTAAATCTACCTTCCTCCCAAGATAAATCACTAGAGCTAAGTTAAGAAAGTTACAGTCCCAGTTTCTCCACTGCATTGCTGTCTGAGACAATCTAATTCTTTATTTCAACTTCAATTTTTGCAGCTCAGGATGTACGACTTTACTTGGCAGCTGAGTCAGAGGAGAACGGCAGACCTTGCCCTTCAGTGCTGCAGGGAGGGTATGATTAGGTACCAGAGGGACCAGAAAACATTGAGGATACATTCTTCTGTTATTGTTGTTGTGAGGGGAAAGACAGAAGATCACCCTGAAGGTCTACTCAGTTCAATACAAAGCAAAACACAGATCTCCCAAAATCTTTCAAAAAAAACCAAACCAAAACCAAACAAACCACATTTCAAATCCAAACAAAATATACTGTAAGATAAGGATAAAAAGATGGTGAAGGGTCCAAGGAGAAGCCAAATGAGGAGTGGCTGAGGTCACTGGACTTGTTCAGCCTGAAGAAGAGGACACTGAGGGGACACCTCACCACAGACTGCGGCTCTCTCTAGAGGGGAAACATTGGGGCAGGACTGATCTCTTCTCTCTGGTGACCAGTAATAGGACCTGAGGGAATGGTACAAAACTGTGTCAGGGGAGGTTTATGTTGGATATTGGGAAAAGGTTCTTCACCCAGAGGATGACTGGGCACTGATGCAGGTTCCCCAGGGAATGGTCACGGCCCCAGGCCTGCCAGAGCTCAAGGAGTGTTTGGATGAATCTCTGAGGCACATGGGGTGCCCTGTGCAGGGGTAGGAGTTGGACTCGATGATGCTTGTGGGTCCCTTCCAACTCAGGATATTCTATGACACCAAGTTACTTCAGAGGGATGTAGATAATGTTTAGGGCAAGTGATCAAGAGGTGATTAAAGAAAAAAAAAATTAATACCAAGCAGACAAATAGAAAAACCATCACTTCAGAAGAAGAGGGTTATGCTCTCCAGCAAAGTCCCTCAGAGCAGCAGTGCCAGACCTGGCAAAGCAAAAGGACAGAATCCACACACTGAACTTAATTCATACACAAGTGAACTACACAAAGATATCATGCAATACTAAACTACTTGAAGATAAAATAGAATGCAACACCACTTTCTAGCCTGATGCTGAGAAAAATGCAAGGGAAGGATCAGGCACTAATACCAAAGGATGCTGTTCCTGACAAAATACATAAATGAAAATTTCATAGTCTTTGACTGAAATACTATTTTCAGTCTTTCAACATACTTTCATGACTATCTTACATTTCTTACATTAAAGGACTCAGGCACATAAAAGTGCAATAGATAATTCTGCTTCTGAACATGAAAAATGACAGGAACATCTTTTAGCATCATTTTATTTAAGTGATCCTGAGTGGAGAATTCAGGGGTTTTATAGATTTCTTAGTGGATTGAAAATTTTAAAAGCTACAGCTTTCTCATCCGATTATCAGTTGATACAGAGGACGCTCAGACCAGGGGAAGGCATTCTGTAGATGCAGCTGCCTGATCCTAGACATGTAAATGACTCTACACAAACGACAAAAACGAACGTGGCCAGTCTTCGCGAACGAAGATCTGGGAAAGGTGTTTTTACCTTTCAAGCCTGCGCAATGGATTTTTTAG
>JAWWLV010000002.1:581265-607207 GCA_035041135.1 Platyrinchus mystaceus
GGGAAACTTCTTGTGGTGGGGTTTGGGGATTTGGCAGGGAGCCAGCTCCAAACCATATCACACCCCATCCCTCAAACCAGCCCTTTACACCTCATTCACGCAGGCTCAGTGTTGAGTGTGATGAAGGTACCTCCAAGCCTCGCATCAGCATGGAACATCAACACCTTCACTTCGGGACATGATGTACGCTGACTCTTGGAGGAGCTATCCCTCCAGAAGTCTCCCTTCCTTCTGGTTATTTCAGGCACTCAGCAAATGGCTCACTTTTGGGTTTGCAAGGTCAAGTGCACAGTTAGCAATCTCTCTTTGGCTGCAGTGGATCACTTGGAATAGTTCCCTGAGAAATAACAGACTCCTGGGCTTACAGCCTTTCTGCATTGCCCCTGGGTTTTTCTCACATTCCTTGAGTCCTTTAGAGAATTCATCCACCTCCCAGATTCCCAGAACCACCTGGTCATGGTGGTCTCCCCTTTTCAGCAACATTACACAGTTCACCTCAATTGCACTTCCATGATCGTAATGTCTGACCCTGTAGCCAGTTAAATATGGCAAATCACATTACAGCCCTAAACTGGGGATATTTGATTCCATTTCTATTTCTGTATCACAAAGGACAAAGCAATTTCATCATCTTTTACACATTTGATGTTCCTAATTCTTCCATCTATCCTAATTCTTCATCATAATTAGTCCATCATACACCAAGTATTTAAGAAAATAACTACTCAGTGTTGGGGGGTTTTTTTGGGGGGTGGAGTTTGAGCTATATCTATCTACTAAAAACTGTACACAGGCTGTGAAACATTTATTTTATATATATATATATATACACATATATATATATACCTATACAAAGAAGGCCAAATAACCTCTACATGACAGTGGGACATAGCGAGTGACAGGTACCAATGGTTGCATTTGGGCTTTTGCTATGGGCCAGGTTACAAATATGTTGATTGTTTGGCTCTCAAGGGATCATTTGGAAGTAACTAGTTCTTCTTTTTCTAAGATGTGTCATTTAGCTTTAGTTTCTATTGCTGTTCTGAGAAACTAAAGGTGACTCTGCACAAAGAATGAGATCAAGTGGGAAACACCAACAACCACCAGCAAGTGCCAAAAACCACTTCCCAGCTTCCATCCGTAATGCATCTCAGGAGCCTCAGGTTTGGTCTCCAGACACAATTATTCAGTCATTGTTTAGTCCTGATAACATTGCACAACTTTTCTCTGTTATGCTAGAACTATTTAAGAATTAACAAATTTGACTCCCCTCTGCCCATATCGGCAACAAGACCCGTGCCAGCAGGTGTTTTGGTCCAGAGTCATGTTGAGGGTGTCACAAACTGCTGCTATCTCTGCTCACATGATGCACCAGGATGTGAGAGGCTCTGGATCATCTCTGCTCTTTCTCTTGGAGGGGACCTGAACCTACAGCTCACGGTCTCAATGCTTCACAAAGAAATCACTCAAGCACTCCTCCAGCTCATCAAGATCCTGCCCTGAGGATCTTCACTCTGCCTATCTAGGATATCAGAGGCTCCAGGACCCCCTCAGGTGACAGACAAAGAGATGAGAAGGCAGCATAAAATCTGTGCCTGCCATGCTGTTTGTGCTGCTGACCACCTCTTCCCCGGGATTTCATCTCCGTGCCTCCACTCCCCTCTGTAAGCAGTGAATTACTGCCACACCCCTGCCAACCACACTGTAAAACCAGTGCTTTGTGGAGCACAGCACTGCAGCACCAGGCTGTGTAAAAACCTTCCCAATGACTGTTCTTTTACAAAAAGGGATTCTTTATTCCAAAATATAAGCTAATACTTTCTATGACCAGAAGCACCAGGATCACCCAGCTAGGTTCTCAGCCTGCCAGCACAATTCCTCTCAGGAGGAATCATTATTTGTGCCAGCTGAGGACATATTGACTTAAACAGCTCTGACAATTATTTTACTACTTCATACTGTGTGAGGAAATGCTTTCAAATACAGATTTGTGGTGGCAGGAAGGTTGTTAAATGAACGTTTTCCCTTTTGCCATTTCGCTGTAGTGAGCTGAGACTGCAGATGTAACATTGCAAAGGAAAAAAAAAACACAACCTTATGTAATATTTATTAGTTTGTTATTTTATACTTTCATCCTCACTTCTTTAAAGCTTTAGCTCTCTTTTTCTGGAAGCAGGTTATAAACACTGTTGCTTACACTGAGCAACAGAAAAGCACTGGAGATTAACCTTGCTTTATTCCAGGGACTTGCAAGTTTCCAAATAACTTGTTTCCCAGAAGCTGTGGACAGCAGCATAAACACAAGTAAGAACAAGGATTTTTGAAAGGAGAAAAGTCTTTAGCAAGAAATGAGAGCTGAAGACACCGGTGAGAAAAATAAATATCATAGTACAGAACTCCAGTTAGAAATCTCCATTTCCATACAGCACAGCACTTTCTTTTGGATAAATTGTTTCCCAAAGAATGAGTCTGGAGCAAGTGATATTGTGTCATTCCTGATATATAGGCTCTGTATATATGAATCTAGGTGAATGCCAGGTAAGCCAACTGAAAACCAACTAATAGCTAATAGGATCAAAGCTGGTTGCAAACTCCTATTTAGTTTCTGTTGTAAACTACAGTTTAATTCCCAAACACTTTCTAGTATTTTCCTCCACACGCATTTTTTTCCTAATGCTTTGGAAAAAAGAAATCTTATGGAAAGCCAAAGGATAAAAGGTTCTGAGAGCTGTGTAAAACTACTTTTGCAAACAAAGCTAAGAAGGTAAGTTACTTTGTCCACTTCAAAATAACGATTAGATTTCTTTCAATGAGTAACTCTAATCACTTTGCTGTTCAGGATGGCGAACCAAACCTTTACAAGGACTTTACCCTGGTGTTAAGATGCACATTTTGCCATTCCATGAAATTTAAGAAAACTGAAAGCCCACAGAAAAAACAAACCAAAACACACACAAAAAAAGCACACATTTCATGTGTGTTTCTTACACACTCAGAACCAATAGCGAATTCTCTGAACATGCCATGGACTGTGCATACATAAAGATGGTAAGATGGAGGAAAAAATTCTTATTTGTAAAAGAACACTAAAGAAAAAAACAATATTGGTGAGGAAGAATTCAAGTAACATCTTCGCTCTTAATTCCCACGACAAAGCAACATACTGCTCAAGGTCTGATTGAAGAATGACTGATTGCAATCCTGCCTCACTGCTGTGTCTGAGCAGGGGGTGGGAAGGAGTGTTTCTTCACGAGCATCCTCCCGCAGAAGACTCACAGGCTTAACAAGACATCTGAGCCTGACACGCAGAAAGGTTTGAGGTTACTGCAGGTATGACAAGCCTGGAAGGTGCTGTCAATTCTCCAGGTTTATTTGTCTGCAAATCTGATTTCTGCTAACCTCTCCTTTCAGGCTGAGTACAGTTAATGAATGCTCTTGGCACCAAAATGTGAGAGTAAGACCTTTAGAGCTTATTGCTTAATTTGAGCATGTTCTTTTAATGTACCACGGTTAGAAACTTTATTGCTAGACTTCGTTTTTATGTCAAATTACTGCAGTAAAATTTGCCTGGTCCCCATAATCAAGTTTTGTTCACCTCCCTTTTTCCAAAAACAAAGCACTGAGATGTGGAAGACAAATCCTGGCAGACAGATCTTCAATTACTACTGCGGCAGCAGAGTGCAGCATCTAAGGGTTCCCAGCCCTTACTCAGCACTGAGCTACTCTGCAATCCAGAGATAATATTGACAGTGCTCTGAGAATATCTAAAGGCAACACAGCATCTCCTCTTATGAAAGTCATATTAACTAATTTTAGCGTGTTCTTAATTGGTCAAAGCAGAGGTGATTGTTGGGTGGATTCATCACCAATCTGTGTGTAAACACACCTGTGGGAAATTCAATAAAACTGACATTTGGTGCCAGCAACACAGTCAGAAGTCAGAAGCTGCAAATTCTTTAAATTTACTGCAGGATATAAAGGGGAGATCAGGTAGCACTGATAAATCTTGAGGGCTGCCACAAAACCCCATTCAGATGTCACGAGCTATAAACTTACAGCGAGGGTGACTCAGAATCATCTTTCTGGTGTTAGTTGCACTGTCAGGAGTTATTTCTGCTGCAGAGTTTCACCTCCCTGCAGACACAGTGGAGCTCAGCATATCCTTGTGGGCAGGCAGCAGCTGCCTTGCACCTTGGACAGAGCTTCCCACGTACCCTGTGCAAGGCCACAGCACATTCAAACACAAGGGTGACAGTCCTGAGGATGTTGCAAGTCTCACCACAGCAAAAAGCAACATGTTTCTCAAACAAGAACAAAGCACTGACTTGGTGTCTGTAAAGTCCTGCTCTGACTTACTGTCATGCACAAAATCATTCATTCCATGCTTTGCAGCAGTTCTCACAGGATAACAGTTATTCCCCTTCACAGTCTTTTTGCCTTTTTAAACCACATTTTCCCATCCAACTTTATTTAAGAAAAAGAAGGAAATAATTATATCTCAAGTAATTAGAAATCTAAAATCCTTTAATTCACTTCTCTCAGACACAGCTTTAGAATATATTAAGATGTTAGGTCTCTCTCCTCAGAAGCCTGAGAGACTAATTTATTTCGAAGGAAGGCGCACACGCCTCTGAAAGCAAATATAGCCATTAACTCCTTTAATCCCTCCCCATCAGAAATGATCTAGTTTGTTGTTTAACTACTGAATCGTTAAAAAAATCCTAAAACAGGTTCCAATACAGTCAAGCCCAGGGATTTGAGAGATGCAGACGAACGGCCTGCCTTGCCCTGGCGTGCCCCTCACACCCTGGCAGGCAGCATAAAACATCCTGCAGTGTTTGCAGCCCTGCCTGCAGACTTGGCTACAGCCTGGCTGAGCGTATCCCAACAGACGGAGCTCTTCCCACTATAAATGCTACCAGACACCTCTAATTCAATGCACCAAGAGAAATTGGGCACAATGTCTTAAAAACCAATAGGCTTGGAACATTTAATTGACCAAGAGTTTCCCCAGTTACGTCTGTTTACAGAAATATTATCTTTATGTGTCATTTCTTACTGTGTACTTACTGCTGGGGAAAAAACGGCACATTGAAATATGATGCCTTTATTTTTTAATTGCAAGAACACTAACTCACTTGACAAAACAAGTAGCAAATACTTTGATGATAATCTGATGCCATGTTGCTGAAGTAAATTGGTATTGAATTCCATCTTCAGCACCGAAAGCACGTTAAGACACCAAACAAGCCGAATTTCTGACGGTGTCACAAGAAGACAATGCAAAAGGCCCAGTGCAGCACTCAGAGGAAGGCACCAACATCAGCTTTTACACTACAGTGTTTCACATCAGACCCACCCCCTGAGCATACTGGCTGTTAGATAGCTGGGCTACAGAAAGTCAATAGTCACAATCTGTTCTTCTAATCTAGCAGATTAAAAATACATCCCAGTGATTAATGGAGCATAATAATGTTTTTTTGATACTCTAAGTGCTTATCTGGCAGGGCAGTCTGTAGTAGACAGCTTGAATTTTAGAAGATTACGTATATAAATACTAAATAATATAGAAATCTATTTGCAAATACACAGGCTGCAAAACAAATGGGAGTTGTACAGGTAAGGAAAAGTATTTTAGACAGGAAATGTTGGTACATCAGTAAAGTTATCTATGTAACTGTAATATTCCCATATCCAAAGACTGAATCTCAAAGCAGCACTCACAGTGTGCTAAAACTGATAAAACCTCAATAAACATTTATTTCACAAGTCACCTACAAAAAGCCTAAAATGATTTTTTTTTTCTGAAGCTTTAAATGAAAGATTGGCAAGTGTTTAAATTAATTTTTTTTTAAAGCAACACAGAGCAGATAAAGCAGCCTAAAGATGATGAAAATCTGAAGGCACAAGAGGACACTTTTAGAAGCCTGAAGATTAAGGGCTTGTTATGCTGCAGAGCAATTAACACACTTGAACTTAAGCAGGGGATAATTTCTTCCAGATGAGGAAGCAAGGTGGACAGAGGACTCATGGTTAATAATTACCCTAATCTACTTTCCCCATTCCCGCACTGAGGTTTTTAACCAAATGGGATTTAGGAGCAAAGCAGGATAATTTGAGCCTGTGTGCAGAGCATGATGCTGAAGAGGTTTTCACTACATGCACTCAGTCAGGGATGTCTCCTTAAAGCTCAGAGTCCCCTTTCCATATGCAGTCTCCATCATCCCCTTAAGAGATTTGCTGGCACCCACCTGCATGGCAAGAATGCACCGGGCTCTGACACCACTTGGCAAAACCCTAGAGGATGGTTTTTAAATGTTACATCTAATCCGCAGCATCCAGTACTTGCTAGACACTATTAGGAGGTTACCTCAAAAAGACTCTAAACCTTGAACTGTTTCAAAAGCATTCAGAAACAGAGGTGGGAGTTACTTACAGCAAAAATGGCAATAATGGTTTTGGGGTACCAGCTTGAGGAGTTTCCTCATGACTAGTGAACACCATGAGCAGAAGGATAGGATGCACATAGGAAAGATGGGATGTATAGGGTATATCCCCTTTGGGGACCCTGCACCATTCTCCATCCTGAAGGTAGCACACTACAGAATGGGATTAGGGGTAAATTCTCTCTACCCTGTTTCCATATTACATTATACATCATATTATATATACCTTATTAACACAAACAGCATTGCTGCAGTACAGTAACCACCAGAGACATGGTAATGGCAGCAGCTTGCAGCAGTAACTTGGGAAACGTTTGCAGTCTGTTCTGTCAGGTTGAGTGGTGAAACAGTCACCTTGGCATTGCTTGTGATACTGTTAAAGACTCAAAACACATCCTAAAACCATCATAAAGACCTGTACTGGCATTCAAAGGGAAAAGAATAACACCCTAAGAGGTAAATACTTGTGTATGCCACAAGCAGTGCAATCCCAGGACAGATGTAGAAGCAATCCCCTCGGGTACACTGACTGTAGAAAAGGTCTGCCAAAAGCCACATAGGGCTGCTAAAAAATAATTTGTCACAGCTGGTCATAGCTGGGGGAGAGGAGTCATATTAGAAAATTCATGCTTTGTTAAAAGAAAATGGGAAGAAATTTAAAATTACCAGAGTGAACAAATGGCATCTTCCCAAAAGATTTTAAGTAACATTTGAAAATAATCCAAATACAAATATTTGACAGAAAAGAGGGCCATTTTCAGAAAATAAATCATAGAGTCATTTAAGGTTGGAAAAAGCCTCCTAAGATCAATGAGGATGGTTATTTTGAAGGTTTGGTACTTAAATGCCAGCAGTAACATCCTTCCCCTTCTCCCAGGGTCACACAGCTCTAACCAGGGGCTGACACACAGCTCAGGGATTTGGCCTTTGCAGATGCATTGCAAACGGAACCCACACATCTTAGTGAAGCAACAAAGAGGGAACTCAGCAAATGAGATAGACTACAGTAACAAAAACTTCATTTTCCTATTTTTGGGTCTTTGGACAGATTAAAAAATGTTCAGGAAAACTTGAACATGTTATTTTTGATGGATTATCTACGCTGCACTTTCTACTTTTATTTCTACACATAAAAAAGCCTATGGCTAACCAGAATTCCAAATGTGAAGTACAAGAAACTACAATATCCAAATATTCATATACATACGTATATAACTGAAAAAGCCACCAGACTCAAACCTCTAGACAATACACCATATGCATAGCTTCTTTCTGTGAGCTGCCTTACTATCATTCCTATCAGTATTTACATCTTGATATTTAATATCCACAGGAATTGACAAGCTTTGCAAATTCTTTGGGCTCTGCACAATTATCTTTCATAGAAACCATCTTGCAAAAAATACCTGACATACTAATAATGAGAAGGATCTCCACAGTTAAATGTGTGAAATCCAAAAAAAAAAAAAACGCAGAAGACCAACAAGGATAATCATATACAGAACAGGATCAACTCTAAACAGGCTTATTTATATGAAGACTTTCTGATGCCTCATACTGCTGGGCTTCCCTTACTTGCAGAGATGTTTTTAACATAACAATGTTAAAGGCAGTATTATATCAAAATAAAACAGTGAAAGCACAGGTAGGAAATTAGGATTAAAAATGGTCTGGAAATGCAGATATTGTGCCTCTGGTAAAGGAATGAAGCAAGAGGTGGAAAATAAGAAGGTCACGCTGTCTAGAAGACTAGAGAAGCTTAAGTAGCAGAACCATATCAGTGATTTTCAGAGATAAGGACTCCTCAATTACGTTTTATTTTTCTGTGAAGCTGTGCAGGAGGACAGAGGGTGTCTTTCTCCCTCTCACCAAAAATCAAATAACAGGATGTGTTTACAACAGTCAGAAAACCCAGCACCTGGCTGGTGACTCATGTAATAAGAATATACTCAGCTGAAAGAGAAAAACCTCCTCCGAGAAAACGCTGGCTTGAAATGCGTACACAGACCTCTCCATAGATCAAGTCCCCAAGGTAACTTAAAATATGCAAGAAGGTGGAACATTTGCCAGTGTATAAAAACTTGCAGGTCACTAACTTGAGTATGTTCTCTGCAATGAAGAAAATTCATTAGGATATTGTGCTTGACAAATGCAGACTCTTAACTCAAGGGACGAGAATCCATCAAAATAAGTCTGGCATAAACAGTCTTTTAAGATAGTGTTGAGTTTATACCTTACGTGTTGCAGAAGACATGTAGTTTCAGAGATGCAAAAATCCTGTAAAATGTACCCTAAGATCAAAAGCCTATTGTGTAATGTGGGTTGCAAAATGGTTTCCTTTGTTTTAACCTTGAATCACCTTTTCTCATTCCCAGAGTCACCTTCTCCCCTTCCCAGAAACCCCCTAAAACCCCCAGAATCCCTAGAACTGTCCCTAGAAGTTTTTATAAGTTTTTCTATTGGTTAGAATCTCTGTATTCTCATTGGTTCTAGATAACACCCCACAGAAACCTATAAATCCCTTTACCCAGAGCAATAAACTCTCTTTCTTGTCCCGCTCCTCGTGGTGTCCGTTTCATCTCCTTCATGGCATCCTGAGGCCCTGGGGGGAGGGGTAAAGGGGGAGCGTCCCTCAGTCGCTGCACTTACGCTTCATTTTTGTGATGTATTGCACTGAAAACATACCTTAAGAAAATGCTGGAGCAATTAAAAATCTGTATCTTAAAAATCTGTTGTGCCAGCAGCTTATTTGCAGACTAGTTTGAATAATTTTAAATAAGATTCATTCATTTTCAATTAAATTTTAGAAAACTGTAAGGCATCTTATATGGCAAAACTTAACAAATTATTCTTAATAAATATTCAAATAATTGGGTTTATTTTTAGTTTGTTTAATTGTTCTTTATGGTTTACCCTTGGAGAGTGGAGCAAATTTCTCAAGACGACCAAAAGGAACTTCACATCCTGCAGTAAATAAGCAGATCTGAGGCACAGTCTTGTTACCAAAAAAGGATGTTTGGGATTTTGTTTGTCTGTTTAGGAATCTCCTCAATGTGATCTACAAACAAGCATGTAATGAAATAAGACATTATGAGAACTTATTATACTAATTTTTATAAGCTAAATAGTAGAAGTGGGAAAAAATATGTAGACAAGCACTAAGTTGTACTCTGCAGTCAACTTCCACATGATTAATAAAACACCACAAACTATGTTAAGGTCTCTAAACTGTTTATGAAAAAAAATAGATGAAATTTCACTTAAAAAAATTGACTTTTTAAGTCAGCAAAACTTTTTGCACACAAAATCTTCATGTGTAAACAGCCTGAGACTTGTAACCCAGACTTCAAGTGAGCTGCAGCAAAAAGGGAAGCAAACCAAAACTGGAATTGCACGCAATGTAAACTGAGAATTCAACAGTGTGTTATTCATTTTCTCAATGGCTTCTCTATAGTGCTTAATGTTAACACATTAACCTTCACTTCATTCCTCCAAGGTGTTCTGTTAATCTCAGTTTGCTGACAAGAAATTAAAGCACAGAAATATTAAATCCAGCAGCATAAAACCAAAAAAACACAGGAAAAAATGCAAATAAATAAGCAAAACACCAACCAAACAAAAAAGCCAAATATGAGAACCCAAATACAGATGCTTAAACATTGATTTTCATTTTCTATCTCTTCGAAGTGTAATCATCTTATGGCAGTCATGACTACTGCATTTTTGTACGTATTTATGTAGTAAATACAAGCATATTATTCCTACAGAAATGTTTGATGCCCTTCTTTTGTAATTAAAAATTCTGTTTGCTTTTATGCTTAGGCACCACCGCTGCAGACACTGAATTCTTGCTGCAGGCATTCACACACTTTGTCACCAAACCCAGGATTCTCTGTAACACACACTGTAGCAAAGAGCTAGAGATGTGTGCTGCACACAAGGAGCACGCCATATGTATATTGACTTCAGTACAACACTTCCAATTAATTTGCAAAATTCCCGATGAAACTAAGAATTCACTTTTAAGCTAAAATCAATTAACAAAATGCCATTGCCAAATATAACTTACACCAAAAGGTTTAGTCTTTTGTGCTACTTCACAAAGGCTCTTGGGGCTAAGCTGTGCAAGGAGCTCATGTAAAAAGATCAAGATGTTCAAGGCACTGTCTCTGAATTTTCAATCAAACTGTGTCACAGAACTTTTTGGGTACAAGTGACACAGTTTTAAAAACACCTAGAAAATTAACAGGCTGGGAAGGGCAGAAATAATTCAGTTGGGGCTACTGAGAAAATCTGTCATGGCCTAAAAGTAACAGTTAGGATTACCTGTCCCAAGAGAACATTCTGGAGACCCAGCATATCTGGCTGACAAATAACAAACCCTAAATTCAGAATGTGTGCACAGAAATTGATATGGCTGCCGAAGACAACAGCAAAGATGGAAACACCTGAACCATCATTTCTGCCTAAGTGTACTCATTGTAAAACTAATCCAAGTAAATGTACTCATCCTAAAGCTAATCTGAGCAAATGTATTCATCCTAAAGCTAATCCAAGCAGAATCCAGCATGCTGAAAAAACTCCCATCACCGTTCCTAGACTATGCTCTGTGTGCTTTAATGCTTAAATGCCCTCAACCTGGCACTACGAGTTAAAACTGACCCAACAGAAATGTTTGGAGATTTCAGTTCTTCAGGCCCAAAGCCTTCTGCTGGCACTCCCTGTACAGTATGCAGACATTCCTCAGCAAATGGGTCCTCAATGCTGAGCTTATCAAAACATCTAGACCATCCAGGAGAAAGAAACTCAAAACATTGGGCCTGTTGTTATACCATCCATCCTTCACAGCTCTGATGTTTTGTGGGTTTTTTATATTTACAGGGCTCATGGAGCTAATCTCGTTCTCTTTAGGGCAGGTTAGAATCAGACCCTGAGACATTGCTGCCTATTTCTGAGCTCCTCCACTACATACAGAGCAATGCAAAGTGTAAAAACATCCTTATGAATTTCATCCTTTATAAAGGAATATATTCTCTGCATACAAATAATTATAGCACTTGACACAAAACTCCCATTAAGACAAGAAGGTCACCTCCCCATTGAGGGCTACCAGATGTGAACATCTGTCACTTAAACAAATGTCACCGAGTATATCAACCTGAAGGCTTCACTTATCCACAGAGAATGGCCAAAAAAAAGTTGTATTTTCGGGTTTATGGGGTGACATCTGTTTGAGTGACAGATGCCTGTGCCACAAGAGTATTGAACACAGTGTTTTCATGAGACAGTAATCACCTCCAAAAGACTTTACCCAGTACAAAAAAACTGAGTGTTCTTTCTTTTATGATAAGCTCTTCTCACACTTTAAAAATCCCGTTTATCAGGGATTGAAGTTGCAAAATTTAAGAGCTGCATATGTTAAAGTAAGGCAGCCTAAAGCCTTTAGAGACACTGCTTTGTTTGTGCCTAAGCCTAAATCCTGGTGTTTAGATCTCATTATCTCGGTTTGACCGCGAGACTGCCAACAAGCCATGCAAATTTGTAAAACATTCAGTGTAATTTGTATTAGAATTAAACACTACTTTGGGTATGTACAGTTTTGGGATATTTATTTTTACTGCTGAATGCTACACTAATCTGCAACTGAATTGATCATTGTATTGAATTAGCTATTATTTGATGATTATCTCAAGCAGAACAGATCAAACCTAACCAGCAGGGAGTCTTTATCTAAAACCAAAGGCAAACAGATTAAAACTGTGAAAACACAGCTCTATAATCTATTAATTAATACTTTTGGGGTTGTTTCATTAGAACTTAAGTACATGTTGAGGAGCCTGTTCATTATTGGTAGAATGCTGTAAACCCTGTAAAATACTCTATTAAGGGTTTTGTTCTTCGGTAAATTATCTGGGCTGCTTGGAAAAGAGTCTACAACAACCTGTGACATTTCAGTAAATTTTGTATTCTTTTACCAAAACAATCACTTCAATAAAAGCCACAACCTGAGAAGAAAGATCAGAAGATTTGGCTAAACAAAAACTAAAGCTCTGAAGGCCAAGTACCTACAGACATTTGAGTCAAATCCAGGTTCTCCCTTAGGAGAAATAGCAGAGCTATTAGTGACTTTTCCATCAGATAGTGTGTTCATTTTCTGCCAGAAGACTCAAAGATCTACCAGATAACCCAAACCATAACATTTTATCTTCTTTCCATTGATCTGAAAAGCCTACAGAAAGAATTAAGCATTTGATTTTAAAATAATTTAGCAAAACGTTGTAAAGCACCTCCCTGTCTCCCAACACTGTCCAGCCCTGTCCTCCTTTGTGCATGGAAAAATGCTGCTGCCATCAGACAACTCCCTCATCTCTCTTAGTTATATGACAGATAGACCCAATGGATTACATGCAAGGGAGTTGCAGATCCGGATATGTTACTGGAAAACTAATTTGTCCAGATCAGAAGTGGGTTACCCGGGACTGAGGGGGAAATTGTGCCTTAGGAGGAACGCATAGCTCACTATGAAGCACTTTAGCAGCTGTTTTGCAACTCCAAGTACTAATTTCTATTTTGAAAACACCGAAATATGTAATTCCCACCCCAAACAGCCTCATCAAAGCCATGTTTTTAAAAAAAAGTCATTCAGAGAAAGGGAAAAAGGTGACATTTCACACCTCTCTGTTTTCTGGGTGAAAAAAGCAACCCTGACCACACACATTTGTACAGCATAATTTATGAGTTTTCCTCAGCTCTTTAAGTTCACAGAAACCAAACAGACTAACCATGACTTGTGAGGCTCATCCCCAGGAATGCTGTCTGTTTTTACAATGGCTCCCTGGACACCCAGGGCCAACTCACCCTTTGGTCCCACCTCCACGAGAAAGGGATGACACACTGGTGTCCACCTCCAAGGTGAGGGGACACCTTGGAACAGCAGGATGGGCAAGGGAAGGAACCCCTCCTGCCTGGTAGCTCTGCAGTGAGGGAGAGCCTGACAGAGAAGAGCAGCTGATGGGCACAAAAGGATAATGAATTAACAGAGAGTGGGGTGAATGGCAACACCTGCCTGGGGTGAGCCATCTGGCCACCACAGAGAGGTTAGGGCCAGGAGGTGGAAGGGGCAAGGAACAGGTTGCAGAAATGGAGCCCTCTATTCAGGCTCCACAGGAGAAACCCCTCCAGAACAAACTTAGTGCCACAACACTAGGAAAATAAATTTAAAGCAAAAGCAATGACAGCTGTCTGTATCACAGCTCATTTCCACTCAAGAAGGATCGTTCCTTAGATGCTTACAATTCAAGTCTTCTTTTTTTAAGATAAATTTAGCACATTTATTCTCAATTTCTAAACCATTTTTTAAAGCTTCAAAATAAAAATGATTAGATGGGGAAAAAAACTGCTTCATGCTTATCAGTGTATATTTATGTGCAATCACACAGATTTTTTTGTGATAGATGTTCAAAAAGCAAAAACTAACAGAAGTCATCCTTCAGATAAAGGCTGTGTCTTCTGGTTGACCAAAAATAGCTATAGAATGTTCTAATTTCTTTTTCAATTATTTTACAGTATATATAATATTTTTTAAATATGCATAACTTAACTATGCAAATATTATCCCTGCACTATGACATTTAGTATATTCAGCAGATAGGACTAGTTCCTTAAGTCAACACACAAAAACTGTGACCCCGCTTCACTAATCTTTACAACATGCCACCAACAGTTTACTTTTCCAAGCATGTATGACAAAACAAGAATACCTAAAATAAATTAATAAAAATGTTTCTTTTCATCTTTTTCCCCCACAGACAAGGGAAGCCAGGTGCAGCCCAGAATTTTTTACAGCCATTAATTGTGTTTATGTCTACATTTTTTTTTAACTTTTCTGTTCAAGGGTAAATTCTTGAGCTGTGTTAAGATCTCCCTCATCCAGGTTAAGTCACTAAGCCACAGGAATCAAAGCCAACATCCTCACTGAAGCACAAAGTAGTCTCACGTGGCCAAAAGTCCCAGGGGACTGTTTAAATATCAGTGTTCTTTCATTCTGGGCCATTACAACACAGTCCCCACATGGATCTGTCACCTTAAAAACTGGTATCAGAAGAACAATATCGGAATAAAACCTGACCCTGTGCCTTAATGACCAATGACAGCATTTTAATCAAAAGACCAAATAATAAAGCATAGTAAAGACCTGATAAGTTCAGTAGCATCTTACCATGAAATCAGCATTTACAAGTATTATAGGTGCTTTTTATCATAGTTATGAACAAGTAACACTGACACTTTTCCTAATTCCTAACTTTCAACCATCACTTTATAGACTAAGCTAAAAGGAATTTGATTACCTATGTAGGCCTAAAAAACTCAGATCTTAGGAATGAAAGGCAAGTATTCCACTATAAATACTTCATTGCAAATATGTAAGATGAACTTCCACTAACTTCTCCACTTTACAAGCAAATTAGTTCAAACAAAAATAATTAGAAGAGTTAAATATGTTAAGTATGTTGTTATTGAAAATTACTTAAATAAAAATTTTTCCCTAAAATTCCCCTACCCTTATAGTTTTCACATAGTTTCAAATTTGTCTTAGTTATGCATGTCTCACATTCCTTCTCAAGTATGGTGATACTAAAGTAACAACTTATTTTTAAGTATTTAAAATTACTAGTGTGTAAAAATGAATTAAGGCAATCAGCTTACTACTATAAAAAGAATCCTGAATTCAAGGCGAAATAAATTAAATTAAATTCAGATTGAGCTAATGGGTGTATTTCATGCTAATGATTTTATTTCTTCATCCTGGCTAAATACAGCTCAAACACTGCACCTCACAAAAAGAAATTTAACAGATCAAAACCTCATAAGCAAAATTTAAAGACATTTTACTGAAGTGCGTCAATATAACCTAAAATAGTCAGGTCACAGCTGTACAGCGCCAGGGAGCATCCTGGCTCAACCATCTGCTGCCAGGCTGCATCACAGGGAACACAGAGACCAAGAACATTGTCCTGGCTGGACCCACCAAACACAACTTGAGGTTTTTGCCTTCCTTTAACCCTCCACGTCCTTCTGTCTCGGCCAAGGACCAATTTCACACTATGACACATATTGCCTGGCTCACCTGGCAGACAGCAGTTGTGTTCTTTTCATGAAAATTAGAGGGAAATTAATACTTTTCCCTTTTGAAAGGGTTATGTTTTATCATTTCTCTGCTTCCTTTCGACCTCCCATTTTTGTTTTGAGGTGGGAGTTACGTGGAGTTCAAGCCTACACTGTTTCATATCTTCTTTGCATACAAAGCTCAGCCTGGGGAAAGTCACTGCTTGGTACTGGGTTTAGTCCTGTACAGAACAAACTGATGTGGTGGTCTCTCTGCTAATCTTTTAGTTTTGCATGTCCAATTCACTGGCACACTCAGCCATCAAAGTCTCTCCCAGCTTAAAAAGAGCCAGTTAGGAGCTGTGAGGACAAGCTAACATTCAGAAAGATTTCCAATAAATATACACCAGAAGCAGACCTACTTCGTCCAAGGGTGGTACTAAAGCTATTTTTCTTTCCTGTTTCAGCAGTGACTTTTCTTTAGCCAAAGGGATATTAAAAACAGAAGTGGCCATTTCAAAACTTAGAGGAGCTTTAATGTCTGTAAAGAATAAATATATCGCCATATACTTCACTAGTAATTTGTTCTCTTTGCACAATCCTTGAAAACTTACAGCTGACAACAGTAAAAACTGGGATATCAATGTCTTTGTGGGAAAAAAACTCCACTTCTCAAGAGTTTTTTTTTTATTAATTATACTACTGAGAAACTGTTACACTGATGAATTGTGAATGCAGGACTGACCTAAGAGTTAAACCATCTAAATCATAAACCATAACAAAATTTATGAAAATAAGGTGATATTTACTGAGGTAGTAGTGTAAAAATCAGCAATGGCATTAGGAGAAAACCAAAACTGCTGGTGAACTAAACTGACAGCATATTAATGTTTTGAATATTAAAACTATTTCTGCTACAAAGAGACAAAGAAACATTACTACCCAGCACATCACTACAAATGGCAAAGGGATGGGAGAATTTTCTGTGGGACAAGCGATATGATATGAAAAGAACATAAGGACAAAAGAGACAATGTTTTTCATTTGAAATAAGACTTTTTTTTCTATTCCTCCCGCCACTGCTCCATCAACTTTTGGATATGGCTTGTAAGAGCCCACCAAAAAGCCTCACAAGGTTCAGCTTGCCTTTTCATAGAAAAAGCTCCTACTTATTGTGAAGAAATACAAGACAACTGCTTTTCTTATTACCAAGCATCTTGGTAAAGCCAAGCTGGACGGATTTGGTTGTTTTTTTGGTTTGGTTTGGTTTTTTTGGGGGGTGAGGGCAGTTATCCTTATTATGGATTTTTATAGTCATATGTTGAGCTCTTAAATTTATGAGTTCTTAAATCTACCCATGGCAGACTTGTGACTTCAGCACAAAACCAGGGATTTAACACTTGGTTTGTCTCTCATCCAGCACCCCAAAGCCACACCAAGTGAGTCATTGCTGAGGTGCTACAACAGACGTACACTTACACAGCACAAACTATCACATTTAACACACACCAGCAGAGAAACAGAGGTCAAAATTCACTTCTAAAGCTCTGAGCTCATAATGATGATGCTACAGAACTGACCATGGTTTGGTCCACAACATCCAACCCGTCAGGGTAAAACACCAGAGGGATTAGGGCTGAGGGAAGACAAAGGCAGGGAAAGAGAGAAACGAGTGGCTGCTTCAAAACCATCCTTCACAGAAATCTCAAGAGGATTTTAAGCAAATTCCAGACCCCTTTAATCCCAGCTCCCCTCCTGACTGCTTGAGTGCCCACCATAAAAGATAAGAAGACGTTTATAAGGTGTCTGCTGTCACAGGACCTGAGCATGGAGCAGGTGCTTCCAGCCCCCCTGACACTCAATGGTATGCAGAAATGGCACAAACCTCTTATTTCTGTGTCTCTTGATGCTCCATGTACATGGCCAAGGATTTGACCCTAAACAAATAAAAAAAAGTGAATGCTGTAGTACACACCGATAAAAGTCAACCCCCTCCCCCCAAAAGAAAAAAAACCCACAAAACAAAAAGCTCTCACCACAAATAAGAGGTCGGAGACGGGAGGGAAAAAAGCAAGTATCAAGAGTCTGGCCAGCCACTTGGACAAAACAATTTTGCTTCATGTGCTTAGAGTCACTCTTGGGTAGAAATAGCCAAAAAGCGCTGCACCAAGAGCCAGGAGATGCGATTAATGAGGTCACTGCCTACCAGAGAACTCCTGGCAGGAACTGAGGCTGAGGTTCCTGGCAGGAGAACTCAGGACCTGCCAGAAGCTGCAGGAAGTAGATGAATCAGATCTTCACACAAATGTCCAAGCAGGGGGAAAAAAATGGAAAACGGAAAAATCCCGCAATGTGAAAGCCACCCTTCTTGTGTGACTAACTGGATTAAACTGAATTTTAATAGCCAGTGCCACAGGACACATTAGTTCTGGTTTTTTAAAGCAGCTTTGAAGAGCAACATCTGTTTCCTAAAAATGCAGAGCCCAGCTCCTCAAAGGAGCTCACCATCACAGATCACAAATCACCATGCAGAGAGACAATATCCGTCCACAAGATTAAGTGGCTGGTAGGAGGTTTGAGGGAGGATAAGACTTGCCTAATAGCGAACAAAACAGCACAAAAAGGATACAAACAAATGCACGTGGGAAGCTATTACAAGTTAAAAAATTATCTTGGTGACAAAAATAATACACTTTCTTCCACAACGGAGCACGATGCAGTGGTACTCTGAGTTTGCTAGTCTTACATTTGATAGTCTTATCTAGACATTCCTAATTCCAGCCCTTCCTACAATGTCAAAACCTAATCAATCTGACTATATGATTAAGGAAAATACCACATTTTCTAACAAAAAAAAAAAAAATAGTTTTTGTCTACTAACGCATTTGTGTCACAAACTTTGTCTAATTCCTTGAAAAAGCAAGAAAATTAATGTAGACAAACATACTATTTCCCTGCTTACTCTGAATAAAAAGGAACAATCCTCCAGGACATGAAGAAAACCAAGCACTGCATCTGTGAAGGTATTATTGCACATATTCAGAATATGAGGCACTGATTGACCATGCAGAATGGACAAAACTAAATTATGTCCACATAAAACTGGAATTTTAGGTCTTCAGACTTAAAAAAAGTAATAATCTTAGAATAAAAGGTGTATTTCATGACACAAAATTACAGTCATTAGGTGAGTTACCCTACTATAAAATAATTTTAATATAATATGTTTAGCTCCTTGAAATTGTCTTTGTAGATAGTCCCCTAGTAAAATATTTTTTGCAATAAAGTAATTTACCAAGAGCCAAATTGCCTTGCTCCTATTAGAGTTTCTCCTGAACCTATTTTATTTTTGCCTTGACAATGTATTTTAAAGGCAGTAAAGCAGAAAGCAGTAAAAGAAGCAATAATGAAGGAAGAGACACACAAAGTGATCCTTAATGGATTGTCAGCTCATGAAAGCAATTCACAAGCCGGAGCAAAATGAGTTCTATGCACAAAAGAAATCAATACTCATTGTAGCATCCTTCCTGCTACAGTGCAATTTATCAGCTAAGCAGAACACTGTCACATCTCGTAGGTCTCAGAGAACTCTCTGCTCTCCAAAGCGATATTTACTCTCCACGGGTTTCACCTTAGCTGAATTGGATCCATCCACAGCACCCATTTGCTGACTCGAAGAAGACCAGAACAAGGCAGCTCCTTCAGCAGCCCAGACTCAGGATGCACCTCTGTACCATGAGCTGGAGAGCCACACACACACAAGACATCCCCAGAGTGCCATCGCTCTTACTGTCACTCATGGATGTCTGGTTACCAGGTCGGTGTTTACACAAGTAAATATACCAACACATCTACTATTTAACATAAAACTAGGTACATAGTCACGCTACCTGAAGCTTGCACCGCACAGTATGTTCTAAGGACAGATGGTAAAAAAAGGAAACACTTCCTTAAAAAGGGATAAATAAAACTTGAGACCATTCACATACTTACAGTTCTGAAACCAAACATTTTGAAAGTCGCAAAGAGCAGCAATAATTTTGTCATGGGCAGAACTCGTAACAACACTACTAGTCATATAACCTGGAAAAAAGTAAGTACCTAAATTCCTAAACTTTGTCCTTGCTTGCTCGCAAGCCCAATTTATTTAACGTGAAACTTTTCACATGCAGTTCAGAGGCACACAGTCCTGCAAGCTTATTAACGTGGCTGGAATAAATGAGACGACAGAACTGAGGGACACAAAGGTTACAAACTCACCATTTACCTAATGGAGCATATTTCTGCATTTCAGATTATCTGAAGTCTTTTAATGAAACATAATGGCATCAGAGGGGAAAACCTCCCCATTAAAGAAGGGCTCACATCAACTCACTGCTGTAAGAAGTCCGCTCGGTGCCCTGGTCGGCTCTGATAGGGTGTAAGGGTTGCCAGTAATTACCAGTGACACAAACCAGGATTGAGCAGGCAGAAATCTTCTCCTAGGGAGCAAGATAATGAATCACCTGTCCCTCCATGGGATCAGGCTGGAAGATGCTTGGAAATTGTGGATAAGTGTTTTGAGATTGGTTAGGAAATGCTCAGAGGTCAATTTGGGAGTTTTCAATTGATAAATTGAAATCCTGCCCCTGGGGAGTTTCAGAGCATCTCCTCTCCCTCCTTTCCCTTCCTCCAGACTGTATGGACAGGATTTAAGATGCCCTTGGCATGGGTGTCATAGCTACACTGTTTTGCTGGCAGCATAACAGGGAAAACTTGCATGAAGGGAAAAAGCAGAACTGAAATGGAAATGGGAACAGACCATTCTGCTCCCAAAGTCTCCTGTGTGCACCCAAAGCATCCTGGATACTCGTCAGACATTAAAACATGGACAGTCATGACAAGATCAGCCCTTGCAGACTTGCTCAATTCTTTCCTAACGTAACATTTACCATTCCCTCTGAAAAATCTTCGAAGTAATCACTCAAAACCACAATCATTTCATGCTTCCAAATACCAGCTATAAAATTCCAGAGCTGAAAACTCCAACCTTTTTTTTTTTAAATACCAGCTATAAAGTTCCAGAGCTGAAAACTCCTACCTTTATTTTAAATACCCATTATAAACAGTGTAACAAAACCACACTTTTGATTTTGTATTGTCATTGGTACACAGGAAATTCCAGAAAATATAAAACAAGCCTCTCAGATGTGATTTTAGGAAAAAATCTGATGAAACTTTTCTTCTCCTTTTTATTAGCATCATCAGTATCAAACCCATAAAGCAGAACTGAGGAGTAAAAGTGAAGCTACATGTTTTAAAGGCTTCCTCCTGACCAAACATGTATCTTCAAGGACAGATCAGTTTTTTTCTTGATATCTTGCCTCCTTTTCTCAAAGAAAGGGGAGATTTTGGTCAGAAGACTTAAGAAACTGCTACAATAAACAGAGCAAATTGGGGAAAAACAAATAATCTTGGGAAATTGCTAACTTCTCTGGTAATCTTAGACATTTCTTCTTCTAGAAGATTCCTGCTAATTGCAATGGAAATACTCAGAGAAAACTATTAGCTCACACAGGTAAAGGACTAAGGACTAAACTCTGGGTCTCATCAGCCAACATTGGTCAAATACCAACAAAACAAGTCTACCATTAAATTTTCTGTTGAGCTTCTTCCAGCTAAAGAGCTTTGGAACACCCCATGTTAGTGCTAGGAAGGCCTCAGAAATTAAATTATATGTGAGAGTAAGCAAGAGCAAGAGAGAGAGGAGAGAGGGCATATGAAGATACTGCCTCCCAAAAATAGGAGGAAAATGCTTGAATAAAAATGTGAACATACTTATTTTTTATCTTAAGAAGCTTCAATATAAAAATACAGCAGACTGACAGCTGTTCCTAAATTATCAACATTCAGCATCACTTCAATATGCACAGAATCCTGGAGGGTTTGTTTGGCAAAATAATTAAATCTAATACACACAAACCTAATAATTTAGTGGAGAGGGACAAAAAAAAAAAGGACCAAGTGTATCAAAAGTTGCTAGTATCTGTTGAGTTATGCTGGAGAAAGCAAGCTATGAGAACACCTAGAGAGCCTCAGACAGAACTGCTACCCTGTCAAAAGGAAAAACTAACAATAAAAATAAAACCAGCAGCAGTAATAGACACCAAACTTCAAAAATAGACAGTGAAGATCTTGTGACAAAATCCTCAAAATACCTCCAAGGAACTTAACAGAGGAATTTGCTGGAACTTTGAATCTACTTCTAAGATGCTGTTGCAATCAACAGGAGGACATCAGTAAGGATATTCTTTTACTGGCTACTGCCTTTGCCTCGGTCTTAGAAGCAGCTGGACTTCAGAACACCTCCCTGCACAACACAAGTTTCTACAGGACCTTCCAGTTCCAGAGCACTGAGTGAGAGTGTGGAACAGGGGCTGTGCAGAAGGCTCCAGTCAGAGACCTACTACTACTAACCTTATTTCAAGAGGGTATGTTCCTTATTTGGCACTGCACACCTACTGCTGGTAAATCTCCACCCAAACAATGAAAACAATTAACTGGCAGATTAGGGAAACAACAGACCTTCCCTTCACCAGTCAATAGCTTTAAAAATAACGTTAAACCGCTGATGCAGCTCTTCATCCTCTCCTCACTAATCATTCCCACTCCCTCCTTTAAACCACTGCCATCCTGGAAAACACACACTAATCCCAGACCTTTCTACACATAGCCCTGCTGCCGATACAAGAAACTCCAAAGGAAAACAAAATTATTCAGTACACCGACTATTTCTATGCCCTGTTCACTGCTCATCACACAGTCTGGAAGTCATTGCTTAAGACTTAAAGCAGAAGAAAATTAAAGACTAAAATGTTATGTAATCTTTGCATGGCAGAGACATTTTTCTGTCTGGTTTCTTTTCACTGGGGGGAAAAAACCCTCCAACCCTGTTATATTTATTTTATATATACATATATATAATTGTTATACTATTTTATAACAATAAATATACACATATATTTTATGTACACACAAAGTACATACAGATGGATGCTAATCAATGCCAATGTGTGTAGACACTGGACTGAAAAAACATGCTTGTTTTTTTTTTTTTGTGAAAACATTCTCTCCACAATTACCTCAGGAAGATAAAACAGGAATGGATAACTCATCCTAATTGTTACAGATTTGCTTAAGTCACTTAAAGAATAATATAATGTTTAAACTATTTTTAATACACAGAACTAGCTGCTAGTAGCCAATTGTTACATACTTTGAGATAAAGTACTAACCCCACTAACATTCATATATGTATTTTTATTGACTTCAGCATAAGCATTATTCCATCTTCAGCACTAAGTCTGGTGAAAACACTATGTATTCTCAATATTGTGAGGCCAAAACCTACTCAATATGCCAATCTAATTATAGGTTCTGTCAGACACACATACAAGATGACAGTTCAAAAGAACTTCCACCTTGAAAAAACTCCAAGATTTATTACAAATAAGTTGGGCCTCTTACCAAGACATGCAGAGATTAATTAATTTATCTACATTATTACATTTTTTCCATGTTTGCACTACATTTCTCTCAATAACATTACAGCCAGATGCTTCAGTTCTCCCAGGTTAGACTTTTTTACTGGCTCCTTGCCACACACACGATGTGTATGTAGAAAAATCAGATTTTTTTTTTTTTTTTTAATATATATGGATACAAAATTGTAAGTCTTCTTAACACGACAGGCCTGGACCATAAGTCACCACTTCAGGCCAATGCAAATCTGGAGAACGTGCATGGGTACCAAAACCAGGACCACATCCAGTGCTGCCTTTCCAAATCAGCAAAAAGAAGAACAAATTACTTTCCCTCTGGTTATCAATAGCCTCAGGAGAATTTCATCACTCTAAATATACCAGTATTCCTTCTTTAGATGCTCCAGGCATGCTTAACTTTACAAGAGACTTCAGATTCGTATTCATTTCCTCTCCTTTATTAGACTTATTTACTTCCACTGCATGATAGAATCTATCAGCCGAGAAAACATCAGGGATAATCATAACATTTCCAAAAGGATTTATTACAGATTATAACAAAATCATCACCTTAATGGGATTTGTCACACAATAGTTTAAATCAACTCAATAGATCTCCAGAGGATAACAACTGCTTTAAAATACAAGGACCCAAACCTGAAAAAGTCATTAGGTACCTAATGAACTCCATCAATTCCCATGTAAATCCCAGGCAGCCAGCTCAAAACACTGGGTTGGCATGTTTAAGCCAGAAGGCACGTTCCACAATCCTTCACCTAAATCTTTTGCTTTTGTCATGCAATTCTTTATTTTGTCATTTAAATAACTTTATAGAAGCCATTCTTGTATCAAGGTATCTACTACACTCTGAAGAGCTGAATTTTCTGTTGTGGGTTCTCTTTTTGGGAAACACCATTTCCTTTACTCCATTAAAATCAGTTCTAAAAAGATCAAAATAATTGATTAATCTTAAACAAACACTTTATGAGTTAGGCTAGGAGAATGCTAACACAGTTTAAAAATAACAAAAAATAATATAAATACACACACTCTTGCTCATACCCTGGCCCGTTCTCAGTGAGGTTTGGGACTTGATGAAGAGCAAAAGGAATGGAAGAAGCCTCTGGAGCCTGCAGTGCATTAACCATCTACCAGGCTCCTACCACATGTACTCTAAACTGTCAGTGGCACAAAAGCCCAGAGCTGTCACCAAGAGAAGGATTTTTCATTCAATATGAACCTTAGGGGAGTCAAAACCAATCTAGCCTGTAAAGTCCGTAACCCCCTTCTAACTACAGGTTACTGTGGGAAAATTACCTTTTTCACATCAGCAATCCAAAGAGGAAAGGAAAAGGATAAGTTAAAACACAGGAGCTGTCATTGGCAGACGTGGCTAATTTACAAAATGCATCTGAACAAAATGCTTTCCAAAACCTGTATGAGAACACTGGAGACAGAGGTGCTGACAGGAGCATCAGCTGGTAACATGTTTCTTCCTCTTCATTTTTCCTCTTCATGCACACCAGCCCAAGCAGTTAGCAACTGCTACTTAATCCAGATCAGAAGACGGGGACATCTGAGTGTGCCTCGAAAGAAACCACACACAGGCAATCAAAATCAACTGCTGGTCCCAGCTCCTGATGGCCAAATACACAACACTGGTGACAGGAGGCTGGAGCTCAGACAACCTATGCTTGCTGACTGCTGCCCCGGTGTGGTCGATGTTTTAACAGACATAAGATTACAAAGAAAGACGATCCTGCTTCATACTTCTCTCATATTTCTTCATTCTTTGAGTTTGCCTTTAAACCTCTACATAATAATAGGGAATAGTGTGCTTAATGAATATTGTTACATGTCAGATTTCCCCTGAACTGGAAAAGAAAAAGAACAACCTACCATACGTTCCTTTTATTTCCCAGTTCAACTGTTCAGTCATTTTCTTGGTTTTGCCAAGCCAAATACACAGCCAGCTTTACATGCCTGCCCATCCCTGCAAATCCAGGATTTGGGAAATGCTGACTTACACAACAGAACAAAGAAGGTTAAAAGAAGAAAGCTTAAAGGAACAAATAAACACTAGGGAGAAAAAGAGAACATGGGTCTAAGGCAAAGTCCAAAATACTTTCATCTGTCAGGGAGACAAAGCAATATTTGATATTCACAAGAACAGAACTTGAGCCCATGATGAATTAGGAACTAAAAGCCTCCCCTTGAACTGCATCCTATCTTACGTGTTGATTGATACTATAAATAAGGGACTAAATCAAATACATTGAACTTTGAATAATAATCCAAATCAAATATACACTATAAAATAATCAGTTTAGGCTGCTTCAAATTATGGCATTGATAGCAGCTAAAAATTAAGTACAGTCGAATTTAAATTCCTTGGGAATTAAGGCATGAGCCCATTACTCCATTATACTGGTACCACCCAGCAAAGCTGTCAGGGCTGTTCCCAGGTGCAGTTCCCTCTCCTGGGAAAGCATCCCTCTGGCTAAACCTAAGACCAGGCCTTTACCTCCCTTCTCCCTTGAGGTGCTGTAACTACACTTAATCCTCAGCCAGGTCACAGCCAGCTCTTTCCTGGCAGCTCCACACTCTACTCCATAAAAGTAACTGCTCTGAAAGACTCAGTCATTTTAATTCCCCTTTTCAACAGCCTTAAAGAATACAGTGTCCCTTTCCTCTTTCAATGGAACAATAACAATGAGTCAAAAATATAAAAACTGTTCTAGGTTTTCTTTTAAGTCCCCAACTTGCTGATGACAGGTAGCAGTCAATTTCCCCAATGCATTTTCACCTACTCTGTCTTACCTCACCAGCTAATACTGATTACTTTCCATTGCGCTTGTCTCTAATCCAACA
>JAWWLV010000002.1:607307-627841 GCA_035041135.1 Platyrinchus mystaceus
ATGCATTTTCACCTACTCTGTCTTACCTCACCAGCTAATACTGATTACTTTCCATTGCGCTTGTCTCTAATCCAACACTCAAAGCCTTCATAGGAACTCATTGATAAAGGCTCCAAAAATTATTAAAATTGAAAGCATATAAGATATAAACATAAAATCAGAGTAATTATGGATTTCTAACACAAAATCCTTTCCTGGCTCCCAGAAAAAAACCCCACATCTTTTATGTTTTCACCACATTGGACAACTGGCCACAGCACAGAAAAAAACGAACTTCTGTTCATTAGGACTAGAGCCCTCAAGGACAAAGCTTGTATTTCCAGCCTACCTCCTCTGCTTCTCAGAAATCAACCCTCTACTTTATTCCCCTGGTTACTTTCAAACTAAGGATGGCACCACGGATCCCAGTCATCCCAAGTGGATGCCGTGTTTTTGGAAGCCAAAGCTGCATGCTGCCAGATGGCTGCTGCAGCTTGAGCCTGGGTTAGGTCAGATACAAAGACACAGGTGAAATGAATTTTATGCTGGATTTGTGCTGCTGGCAGGACAGACAACAGCAGCTCTAGTTTAACACTCACACGGACAGGCTGTGTGTGAAGTCTCCTGCCCAAAGCCACCCTTTCACATTCCAGTAAAGAGCAAGATTTGTGCTACATCCAAATATTTTTCTAAGCTTGGCAGTGAACTCAAAGGAAATGTACACAAACTAGAACAAGACAACTGTGCCATCCTCCACCCAACAACAAAATTCTGTTCTTGGTTTATTTGCCCAAAGCTAACTAATATCCATCTTCTGAACTGCAAATGTCTGTCACCCAGCCCAGTATTCATCCCCACTGTGCTCCAAAGAAATTGCGTTCAGATAGACATGTCAACACTCAAATAAAAAGTCTACATATATAATCAAACCAGAACAGTGATTCTCTACAGCCTACAAAAAAATCTACATATGAGGTGCACTGTGTCTATGTGTTCATTATTTAGTAAAAAGAGTAAACCACAAGCATCTATTTTAAAGTTCTGTCTTGCAGGTGAGTGGGGACTGTACTGACACAGCACATTTCCAAGAATATTAACTTTAAACTTGCTAAGTAGACTTCCAAGATTACCTTTCTTCCAGGCCGATTTCTTTGTAAATTGTCAATAAGATATTATAAGCGTAAACCAGTCACTATTAACAATAATTAACAAACTCTTCCATCCATAGCAGACCTCTACAAAATCATTATGATTTTACCTATATTTTTCTTATTAGGCAAATTCCCACAGGAATATAGAATGTTAAAAGTTGCCAACATAGATTTTTGAATCAGAGCAAAGAGATGACCTTCTTGCCTAAATTACTGGGCCTGGAAAAGCTGTAGATAAAACCATCTATCCTTCTTATAATTACTGAGGGATCTGGGGGGAAGGAAAAAAAGCAATTGCTGTAATTTTAAAATAACATATATAAATGTTACACAGCCTGAATGCCACAAGTAGATTTTGAATTAAAAGCAGACACCAATTAAAGCAGTAGGAAAACAAAAAACAACCAAAAAAATCCAACATCACAGGACTCACCTGCAAGGAGCAGAACTGGCCAAAGGAAGAGAAAGTCCCCGCAGCAGGGGAGAGCAGGGCTCACTCTGACAGGAGCATCCCTGCCCTCATAGGGAAAAGGGAAAATTCTCCACTTCTCCAGTCCAACCAGACAAGAATGAAGGAGCTGATGAGCTCTCATGCTTCTCACTATGTAAACATCTTCTACCATGTAATGGACCATCCTGTTGTTTTGGGGGATTTTTGGGGAGGGGAGGGGTGATTATTTGGGATTTTTTTTTTCAAGGGTGTTGTTTTGGGTTTTCACTATTATTACTTTTTATTCTTTTATCCCTAAAAATTCTGAGACCAGGGTTCCCGTGGGACTATAGGTATGAACATTTGGGCTGAAGATGCATCAGGAGTTTGGGACCAAACTGGAGGGAGCAAGAATACCTTCCCTGCCAACTCTAACAAATGTTAGATGCAGAGAACTATAATAATTTTATCACAGCTTCGCAGCTCTTATATCATCATGAAAAATGGCAAATTCCTCCACATTTGTTTTCCACCCTAAACTGCCTGCTTACGTGCTCTGTTACTCTTCCATGAGACCAAAAAGACACAAATATTTAGCAGTACTTGGACAGAGCAAGAGGAATCTGTCCCCTTTCCCATGCACTAGGCTGCCTAAACACCAGGCATCAGGCTGAGGTGCATCCAGAGCTGCTGATCAGGTACCGGGAATTCCTGTTCTCTCCAAGAAATTCTTAGTATTGAACAGATACTGGAAATTTGTAAGAGGATGACATGCAAAGAAAATTAAGCTGGGGTCTGTTGCTTAAGTACGCCCCGAGCCTTTCATGCATCTGAATGGCCTCATCAAAACTTGCACACAAGGAATCCAGTCAATTGGTAGAAAAGACAAATATTCAGAATTATCTCAAAGCATTGAAAGAAAAAATTAAAAATCTTCTCCCATAAAATACTTGCAGCTTTGAAATGAAATAGAAGAGAGCAGGAGAGAAGAGGGCAGTAGTGAAGAGTGTTTAATATATATTTTTTCTACAGTAAGATCATAAAAAATACAAAGCAATGCATTTAATTAGTTCTTCTCTAACTATCTCCTCTAACACTTCCCCTCCCCTTTTTTTCCAAACTGAAAATCAAACAGATGTATTCAGGATACAGACTGAAGTTTCTTCATTTCAATTACAGGATTTTTCTGTCAGAATTGCAAGAAGCTGCAATACAACAGTACAAAGAACACCCTACTTTTAATAAACTACTTTTCAACAAAGAAAAATAGATCAGCTGAAGGTTTCTCCAATGTCATACAACAAAGATGCTGCAGCAGCCTCCCACCCTTCCTGAGAGTCATCTGATCCCCGCTCCTGCCTGCCAGGACACGGCTAATGGCTATTTCCAGGCTTTGGCTTCCCACAACCCGTACCCAGCTGTGCTGAACTGCTCTTGTCCTTATGCTCGCATTGAGTCAGAGCCAACTAATCTTCCTCAGATGTTCCTGGCAAAAGCGAGTCCAGTTGCGAGGCTTTTTCCATCAAAATCTAAAACTAGAAAAAAACCCCAACAAACACTAGAAAAAAAAAGAAAGCCTAACAAACCCATCCAACAAAAAAACCCCACCAAACTCCAGGTTTTCACACCACTTACACCAAGTGGCAGCAAATGGTCAGAGTGGTGACACTTTTACCAAAATATACAGCGTTAAACATGGCTTTGCTCTAGAAATGGGCATTTACAACCCACACAATATTTACTGAACCCAAAAGGAATTAAGAGCTGTTTGGTTTTGGTTTGTGCTTTTTTCTTTTTAAAGAAGGTGAAAGACCTGCAATTACAGCTCCTGTGACGTTCTCAAAACTTAGCTTTTTTACCCCCGCTATCAACATTATTTGTTCATAAATGACTGTTTCTAACTATGCCACTTATGAACTTCAAGTTCAGATCAAAATTTGTACATTATTCTTTTACCTTACATAATCTATTTGAAAATTAGCTTGATCAGATTCTTTACAGCTGAAAAAAGACTGTCATTTCCCCCCTCTAAATTTAACTACACAGATAATATTACCGAGCCAACAAACAGTAAATGTGGGAGGTAGAATAAGGCAGGTAGTTGGTAAGGGATTTTGCAAAGATCACTATCTGCCCATACATTTTACGCAATTTTTATTGAGCAATTTCTAGGTGGGCAAAAAGCCAGCTGAACAGAAGGAGCCAGCACAGGCAGGTAGCAGTCACCCCATTTAGGGCTGTTATGTCCAGTTGTTAAGGGGAGTTGTCAGCCCAGGTTATACATCAGCAACAACAGGAAAATGCAACACTACCAACCTCGCTACCTTGTAATTTAAAATATATACAAGTAACCTGCCTGCATGTTGTTCCATAAGAAAATGGCATTATTTAAACTCTCCTATACACAAACCATGCTTGGCCATTCACTGGTTTCCTTTGAAAAAGCTGGGAGTTTACAGAGGTATTACCTTCCTTAATTTCCCAAGTATGTTTCTTAATGCACAATATAATCAATATTCTAACAAATACTACATCCTTTTATATACATTTCAGCATTTTGCTGCAGCAATAGTGAGCAATAATATTCCAGAAGTTCATGTTGTACACATTTCATCATCTCATGCAAACATTTGCACGTTTTACTTAATCAAGGAAAAAAGTCTCATACAAATAGTCGACACTGTGAGAAAGGAGCCCCAGCATTAAACTCAACAGGCCTTTTGCCACCAACTCCAGGGAGAAATCTTTGTTGTTCAGGTTATCAAAGCAAGGAGAACAGCTTTGACAAGAACATATATCGGAGAGGTAACACACACTCCTCTGGCCACATAAGGAGCTCTGTAGCCAAGTCTTGGCAATGTCCCACTGCAAAGCAGCACCAGCACAAGACAGAGCAAGAGAAATCAAACCTTTCAAACATCCCAAGCTGTCCACCAGAGTCCCTGTCCCAGAGAGCTGGAGTAGAACAGTCTTCAATTTAATTATTTTAAAATCTTTAAGCTAAATCTGGTTTTCCCCATGCTGTTGCAGATATCTGGATCTAAGGGAAGTGATTAGAGAAGGTTGGACAGAATCATGAAGTTATTTTGATTCAGTAATGTGGAAACAACTGCTAAACAAATGCAAAAGGGCAACTGCTGTGTTGGTGCCACGCTCGTCCCCTGGCCATGAAGCACAGCATGTGATTTGACTTAATTACTGAACTTCTACAACAAACTCTGCCTAGTGTCAGTTGAAAAAGCATTTAAAGGTTTAACCATCTTCAAATAACACTTCCAGAGATTGTGCCTTGTTTTTCTGACCCAGTTTATACAATCCTAAATGGAAAGAGATTAGGAAATAAACATATGCAGTGCGAAAATCAGAAATTGTGTTTTGTGAACTTAGGTCAATAAAGTGGAAGGGATAAACTACTTAAAGATGCAATCATTGAGAGAAGATTTGGAGAACATAGGGGTAAACAGTGAAAGTATAGCTCTTCCTACTGATGTGATGACCCCTAAATGAAGCCAGAAGGACACAATCTAAGGGGAACACAGACAGATGGACATGACGCTGATTCTGCTTTCAAATGCTCTGGAAGAGCTTGAACTTTTCAAGAACTTCTTGGGTGTTTACCTAAACGTTACGCCCACTGACTTTAATGATGAGCAGACCAATTAATTCACATAGGAACATTCTGCTGGAGAAACAGAAAACTGAACTGCAAATATAAATTAACTTAATAAAAACATTACAGGCTTTCATAAACATACCATCAAACTGTCCCATACTTTCATCTCTGACCTGAAAGAAAAAAACCTGCTTGTAATAAATATTGTTTGGCAGCAGTGAGCACAGAAGCAGATGTGTTTGCAGTAGTGCTTTATCTCCGAAAGCATGTGCCTCTGGACATCCCAACTGCTCTCATTTACTACATGTTGATTCATACCATGGAGAAGTGGAGCACACACGTGAAACTAGAAGATGTACTCCAGGACTCGCCTCACAGAGGCCACCTGCTATTGGCCTTTCAGCCCAGCAGAGCAGATCAGAGCCAGCAGGAAGGAAAAGCTCTCAGGTCCATCCATTGCACACACTGCAGGCTTTGATGCTCTTGCTCTACAGACCTGCACCCCTTGTGCCTCCTTACTTGGTAAAACAGATTGCCAAAAACATGGGGAAGAAAATTGGTGTGCTTTGTATGCACCTGTGTAAATGGGAATGTTTTCATGCAAGCATGTAATAAAAAAATTGAAATGTTTTATTTTCGTCTTGCTTTATGCCCTTACACACTGCAAAAGAAATTATAATTATTATAAGCGTAATATTTAACTGCACTTGCACCTTATAAAGTGCTGATTCTGGAAATAGCTCAGCCTACATTATATGTAGACATATGGCCACATCTACATTATAAAGACATTGCACAAGAGGATGAATCTCTAGATTGATGCAGTGCTTGTAAATAAACCAAGTACCACAAGCAGATCAGGGACTTCAAATCGTGTTCATTCTGATGTCCTAGACCAAACTCATGTGATTTGAAGCTATCCAAAGGTCAGTTATTGGTTTGGACCTTGCTAATGGCTTAACATGCATTTCGGTAGAGTCACAGAGGGGAGTTTAATTTCATCAAGTTCCCCCATCCAAGCACTGCTGTGCAAATCACACCAACATTTGGTAAAGGGGGCAAGGTAATTCACTTCAAAACTACAGTAGGTCTCCAAAATGAACTCATAGAACCACAGAGTCATAGAATGGTTTGGGTTGGAAGGGGGCCTTGAAGATCGTCTAGTTCCAACCCCCCTGCAGATACTGGCAAAAATAATTTTACAGCATTTAAGCCACATCAGTGCAGGTCCTATGGCTCAAACGGGCAACCCCAGGTTCACACAAGGTTACACCCATCCTCATGCCTGCCCTTGACCGTGAGCAGGGCAAGGCAACTCAAAGCACCCTGGCCCAGGAGGAAAGCAAGCTAAGCTGAACTGATCTGCTCATCATTTGTCAGGCTAAAAGCATGCTCAGATTACACAGGGCAACATTTCTAAGCCACGGTAATGTGATCGTTCCTACATCCCAATGACTGACTTAGACATTCACCAATTATTGATAGAAGAGGCATAAGTAATGTTCTTCTGACTCCCACTCACTGGCACAGATCAGAGAAGACCATATGGAGATGGGCAGAAAGCAGAGAAATCTTTGGGCTATTCAACAGGTCAGATATACCTGAAGTGTCCAAAGGCACATATATATTCAACACAAACATCTGAATAAACATGTGATTCACTCAGCACTGCCCAGTTAGAGCAGACCATACAGGATATCTCATTTACGGTGCATTTTATTAGTGGAAAAGCAAGACATGTCCCTATTTTAAAAGCTGCCACTTACTGATGGCCTGTAATATGTTGTTTAAAAACACTGAAAACGAGTGAAACGGACACTTTGCCTCAGGAAGAATGAAATGGGAATGACTGGTACGTGTCTTGGTCTCACCACATAAGACTTAACAAGTCTAATGATAAACAAATGGTTGCAAGACTAACAACAAAAGCTTGACAGTTGGAGGATTGAGTGCATGTATGAATTTACCATGCGATTAATTTAATTTACATGCAGGCAACATTAAAGAGAACAGAAAAGCTATTGCATTCATTAAGAAATTAAATATAACAGTGGAAACTTGCATGTAATATACCTTAAGCAAGGAAAACATACATTACATAAGCAAGGATCTTTCCAAAAATCCCACTTTTTGATCCCATGAAGAGTCAAGAGTGCTGTGTTCAAGTGCTAGAAAGGCTCATGATCCCTGCCTGCCTAATGATTTGAACATATTAAACTACTATTCTAACACACTTTATACAGTGTAACAAAGCCAGTTATCTTCTGATATCTGACACCTTTAAACAATTAATATATTTCAGGACAAGCTGTATTTCTAGGAAGTAAGTGGATCTAAGTATAATATAATCAAGAGATGTTCTTCCTATCAGTTGAGTGATTGTAACATGAAAAGATAGGAACGTTATTGCACAAGAACCACTAAACTTTCCCCTCAAAGATGCTGGGTTTTAAATATTTCATAAAGTTGCTTTTTCAAGTGGCACTAAATATTTTTAAAGATGTTACCTCCTCGCTAAATGTCTCCTCAAGTGGCTTTTTCTAACAAGGCAGCTGCTTTCCAGCCATTTAACTTTTCTACACACTCCAAACATCACATACTGACTCCTCACAGGGTCTGACCATTTTCAAGCACACACACAGACCAGCAGCACGAGTGTCTATGCATAGGTAGCATTGAATTACCACACATATGTTTATTAGAGTATTTGATTGTTACTGTCATCTGGAGATATTGTTCTTGTGGGAGACAAGCTGGAAAAAGCAGAAGGGAAACTGTTCAACTTTGATGAGATTTGACAGGAGAAGCCCACAGTTTCACAATCTTGTTTTTCCTCCATGCCTTTCAGAAAACACAAAGTATTAGAAATATTAAATTTTCAGCATATGCTTTTTCAGTATCTCCTTGATTTTTTGACTTTAGGTAGCCCACAAGTACAACAGAAGGAGCAGTTCCCAACATAGCTCATTACACACTTGAGCAAAGCTACATCCTGCCACAAGTCCTTGAGATCTGTTCAAGAAATGGCCACAGAGTCATAGACTTCTCTGAAGAGTCCATCTCTCTTCTGGTGCAGACACTGCCCTCTTCCAGCTACCAGCAATTGAACCCACCTCAGCATTTCTTGCAATGCTGTTGAAGCAATACACACTCTTTGCTACCAGCCAAGTCCTACTCTGCTGCCCTGCCCTCTCCTCATTTCTTCAAAATCACTTTTTCATAACTTCTTTTCGTCTGTTTGTTACAGGCGACAGCTCAGGTATTTATCCTACAGAGCTGAAAGTGAATTCGCATCAGACTAAGTGCTCACCACCATGATGAAGGACAGTTTAAAACAGCAGACTTCAATTTTGCCATTATCTCCTCATCCCAAAAAAACATTATTGCAAGAAAATTCTGCAAGCGATATCTTCATTGTTATGTGACCACACCCTGCTTGGTCCCATCTACCTGAGTACAGCCTTCATCATGCTGTTCATATTATGAAAGTAATGGTGACCCTGAAAATACATTTTATATATGTATATTTCTGTGCACATCCACACACTTTCCCTGGTGTTCAAGCCAGTTTTTATCAAAAGAAATAATAGCAATAACTACACGCTCATTAAGAAACACAAACTTCAGAGTTCTGTCTAGTAAGGCTTTAGGAGGATTCTTCTGACTTATAACTGCTCACAACAAATGTGGAGCAGCAAAATAGAGTAGCATAGACCAGTTTTACCATTCTCTCATTTGCAACACCTAAATACAAAAATTGTCGTGTTTTTCCAATCAGCTAAATGCCAGCTGCAACGGTATCATTACATCTTCCCAGATCTAACAAATTAACAAGCAAAGCAATTAAGACCGTATTAGAGACCTTAATCTTACAACATAATCAAAAATGCTTCTTTACTTCTAACAAAAAACACAAATGTCAAAACAAAAGCTCAGAACTCCAATTCTCATTTTCTGGCTGAGCAAAGGCAGTTAATCTGGTTCTAAAATGGCATTTGGTTTTGAGAAGTAGCTTGCAAAGATCTGGGATATGAAATGGTACAGACCTCAAAAAAATACAAAAAAGAAAGCAATCATTAGGGAGGTATAGGCAGAAAGGAAAAATATGCAGAAAAGAGCATGTGACAAAGAAAAGTAAAGTAGGAGCACATTAAAAAGGACATGGACTATAACAGAGAATTGCATTTAACAAATCATTCTTTCAATTACAAATAAGCAGCTCCCACTCCTCCAAATCACCGATCTAAAATGCAACAGGGAAGTAGGAAAAGGCAGCAAGAAACATAAAATACTAAAGTTTACCATACGGTTAAAAAAAAAAAAAAAGAGTTGGGCTACATCAAGGAAAGCAATCACTAAATCTGTTTATTTTCTTTCAAGTATTTCTCAAATACAGAGCTCTGTCATGAAAATGATTGCTCACCAGGCAATCTTGGTATCCCAGGACTTTATTTCCTTCTTTAAAGTGTTCAAGGATGCATAACAACTTGTCAGCATTGCATTTTAAAGTTTTATGATGTTTTCTTTCCTCCTTTCACGGCCAAGTTCAGTACTTTATCCGGAGTGAAAGCAACGTAGCTGCGCCACCCCAGCGACCTACAGGCACCTCGCTCCCCAGCACAGAGAAGGGGGGACAGAGGAAAACAGCACAGCTGCCCCAAAGCAAAGCAACACAAAATCTCAGCCAGTTATGACCTCTGCTTCCCTGCAGCCATGAAGGGTGAAAGAGAACAGGCAGATGTGAGAGCTAATCCTGTTATGAAAAAGTTGACAATAATGTGTATTTCTGCAGCCTGGCAGTCTACGGCATCCCCGGGAAATGGATGTTGCGAAAGCAGGATGCTTCTTCAGATTAAATAACCACACGTCTTGACTGCTTTCATATTTTGTTATAACCAAAAATTAATTTAGGGGTATTGGTGTGTCTAGCATTTGTCTGCTGTGAAGCTCAACTTCATTCAATTTATGTCTGTCATTTTAAAAATTCGGTCTATGAACAAATGATGGTTGCGGTAGATGGCAAGTGATAAGAATGACAATCTAGTCAGGATGGCAAAATTGAGAAAATTAAATTGTACAACTGCAGAAGAATCACCAGTGAGATCTAAGTTCAACACAACGCAGGTATTTCTAAATATTTGCAGTGAAAGTAGCAAATTTGACTTCTTTTTTCTTTCCCCAAAAAGAAACCTTCAGTGGATTCAGATCGCCCCACTAACTAGAAAAATCACTGAAGGAGCGTCAGCTAAAATGGGCTGGAAGGTCAAAGACCTGCACTAGAAAATGAATGGACCCACCAAGGTGAGATTTGCACAGAGCAGGACAACACAGAATGCTAACCAAGCTAGGGAGATTTTACACAGAATGGGGAAAAAACACACAGGGGAAATAAGGCAAAGATTAAAAGACATAGAGGCCAGAAATAAAACTTTTGTTTCTAACTGTGTAGAACTACTTCATTTTTAATTCTCTCCATTCACAAGAGAAAGAACAAATATATCCGCACAAATACACAACTTAGAGCAATTAACAGTGCAGAAACAAATGTGTCAGCTCCTGACAAGGTTCACATTGTTCTTACAAAATACAAACAAATCTATCTTACAAGTATTTTAACCCAGGATTTATCAAAGCACCTTCCTGAGAAGCCGAAAACTATATCTGATACATCAAGGGCAATGGAGAAGTCATAGCACGACTAGAGACTCCAGAAAACTAAAAACTCTGCCCACAGCCAAATGCTGCATTTGTGGCAACGAAATTGAGGAGTGGAGGAGGGAACGGGGAAGTGATAAGAATAGGATGAAGTGAGTGGTCCCAGTGATGCTAGTGAGACTATGTATAGCATAAACACATGCCACTATAAATGCAGACTGCAAAATCCACCCCAACAATCTACACATCAAGGAATGTGCATGGTGTGTAACAACACCCAGGGAATTCTTCTAATTCACCTTTTATATGGACTACAGGGAACCATTTAGATAGATCTGTGTTGAAATGCTGGAGCGAGTTCAATAAAAGCCACACCATAATCAAGACTAGAGGAATTGATGTATGAAGAAAGAGGAAAACAGCTAAGCATGCCAAGCTTGGAAAAGATGCAAGTAATGAGGATTCTTACAGCTTACAAATATCTGAAGGATGTAACCATTGAGGAGAGACAGTAATTAGTCAGGACAAAATGGGCTTGACTTCAAATAACACAAAGGAAGCACAGTTGCAAAATAGTAATAGTTTCAGGAAATGCTTCCTGAGAAGTGCAACAACAGTTATTTTAAAGCATAGAGCATCCTACATAGATGTATACATTAGATCATCTTATGTGGAGTGAGTCACAATTTACACCTCTATAGCATGATCCTAATAGGTGGCTGCTGGACACAGGGGATGACCAAAGAGCCCTTTACCATTCATCTTTTGAGGTGAATGATGCTGCCATCTATTCCAAACCCAACTGCACAAAAGGTTGGTATGGAAATATAACTATATTGAGTACTTAAACATTCGTTTAAATGAAAATTTTGAAGTGATTACAGCTAATAAACATGCTAGTTCTAAACCTCCAAAGTGATATTATGATTGTGATAGACCATATGGTTTCAGTGTATTTATACTTCATTGAGCTCTTTGGAGCCTTTTTGCATGTCAGCTGTGACTGAGGAGGTGTAGTAGGGACACACAGCAGTTTTGGGGGGAGGGGGCACCTGCTCGGGGACTTGTGGTAGACCCCGCACCCGTTGTGGTGGGTTGTGACATTGCTGTGAGCCACCCACCCCACCCCAAGCCTCACCACTGTCAAATTTAAGGAAATGTTTCCTCAACTGAAGTCTTCTTTTCCAACCCCAATACCCAAATCAATAATCAAATTTTGGTGTTAATTGGCAGCCAATTAAATCAAGCAAAATTCCCTGTCTTGAGACTGTTTTTCCAGCAACAGGAGCAGATGCTTTTCTAAAGGCAGTATTTAATTTACTAAGACCCCATTCACTTGCTAACAGCACTGAGCTTGATCAATACCTCCTGTGTCATTGGGAAAGTCATAGCTGCTGTAAGAGTGCCCACAAGTAAACAAGAAATGTTGCTGAATAACACAAAATGTCACTAACTTCTTGCAACATCAATCCTGTTCTTTAGAGGAATACCAGGAGAAACTCTGCAGAGGAGGGGCACTAAGTATTACTTCTTTATAGGTCACCGAGCTATTAATATTTTTTACTTTTTCTCACTGTGCCCATGGAGTTATGTCATGAGACAGAAGTACAGTCACATTAACCCTACTGCAAACCTGCCATTCGGTTGAAAATGTGGCCTATTAGTAATTAATCTTAGGACTGGAGGCAATAATAGCGCTCTCCACTTCACTGATAGCACTGCTCATCCTGCATTTATAGCTCGTACAAGGACCCTTGACAGGGGAGAGAACCAGGGGAATGTGTCAGCTGCTGCAAAAGGAGACGGGAGCTCCTGACTTTGTAACCTGCAACTCACCAAAACCTTCATTTCTTTTTCTGCAGCTGAACACAAACTTGGAGAGACAAAAGGTCCATTATTATTTTTTTCTCCTCTCAAAGTACACATGTGAGACTCATTAATGTTAATTGGATTTATGAATGCCTGTTGAGAAGAAACTGTAAAGATTTCTTCCCATTTGCAGGGAAACAATCAAAGGAAGAATTTCTTGTTCGTCTCGCTGATGAAGAGATGAAGAAATAATGGATGAGTCACTTTACATTATGATTCAAAATCCTTAAAATAGGAGAGATGAAAACACTGATTTCTGTACAGGTCATATTCATGTAAGGGACTCTTTCTAAGGATCCAATTTGAACCTTCAAGTCTAGTCCTGCTTCTAATTACCCAACTCCAAGAATAAATCATGGTCTCTGAATTGTAATTATACAGATTAGTTGCTATAATTCAATTTGTCAGGTGTAAAATACAAGTGTAATTTCCTCTACCCCCCCCCATAGCCTTCAAAGAGACACTGAACTTGAGCCATTTGATAATTTATTCCATATTGTAGCTTTCATATTTACTATGCATAAAACTTCTGACAGTTTTGGGGGTTTTTTTAGAAGGTGATTATATACAGCTCTAATTACTACCTGACTTGAAAATAAATCCACACTCATCTTTTGGCTACAATATAATCAGGATTAGCCACTGCCCACCTGGCCTGCAGTGACCAGAGCATTCCAAGGCAAGCTCAAAATTTTTCCTACCTGTGATGGGCACAAGGAAAAACATACACAATCTTTGCATGCACTGATTTGCTCTATAGGAACTTCTTCATGGTTAGTTTTCTGCTCAGTTCCAGTCAACTGATTGGAAACTCTTTGTAGCAACTAGCCCACTCTTACAGAAAAGAGAGATTAATCTTTGGCACTGCCTTCTCTCAGAATCATATTTCCTCTACATAAATCATGAGCTATAAGACATTAGTACGATGCCGCAACAATTCATTAAACAGTGGATCTGAATATACAGAATGTATATCAAAAATATATAAGAATATACAAGATAATCTAAAAATACATATAGAAATATGACTATAGCATGAACTAAGCATATATCTAAAACAAACAAAAAAAATCAACCCATCAGCATACCATACCTGTTGTATGAAAAGATGTAAAATACCTGACCAGTTTTCTGTAAATACTCAAACTATGAAAGTATACACTGTCCAGTGTGAGAGATCTGTGGGCTGAAGAAGATAAGCTCGATGGTTTTTTCCTTATTTGCCCCCCTCTTTGGAACAACCTGCATCTCCAGAAGTGCAGGAGTACAGCGTATAATGCCTTTAGAAAATGCTTGGCTTGAGTTTTCCTTGCCTCTGCATAAAGCTGTTCTAATGACAACAAATCAATTCTTCCATCAGTTGTGCTCCTGAATACCTTTTAAAAGCCTTTCCAAAATTAAGATTATATACTCCAGCAATTTTGAATATGAAAAAGCGTAATCAATAAAAGACTGCTGCTAATGCATATGATTTGTGGAGAGTGAGAGCTAAATATGAATGAGTTTTGGCCAAGTTCCGAGTCTATCATCTTTCCTAATTACAAGTTGGGTCACTGACTGTATGAATCGCATGACTCAGCTCGGGAATCCCTACAAAGAAATCCTAAGTAGATTTAATAGTTGTATTTGATTTATTTGTTACTCAGAGCTGGAACCAGCCCTGTATTTCAGACCTCTGACAGATGAGGGGCTCCCCAGAGAAAGTTTGTGCAGACACCACTCCTGCCAGCCAGCCATCATCCGGGATGAGGGAAGCCACGAGCACTCTGGGGTCCCAAAAGGCTGGGAGCAGGGCAATACAGTGACATGCCTCGCTCCCCAAGGAACCTCATTACACAGATTAAATTCAAAGCTTTTCTCCCACAGATCAAACACGGAATTGTAACCTTTACTAAGGATGGAAGGGACATTTAGTCCTACACTTTGCTTAAAAGCTCAGTCGAGTAAATTAAGGCCTTTCAGTCACATTTTGGGCATCTCCAAGGGTGGAGATGCCACGGTCTCTCTGAGCACCTCCTTCCAGTGCTTGACCACTCTCAGTTTTTTTCTTTTGCCTTGTATCTGATCAGGATTTCCCATCTCTTAACTCGAGCTTGTTGCCTCCTATTACACACCTCCAAGACAAGTCTGACCAAAGATTCTCCAAGTCCATCTGGTTTCCCCATGCAAGAACCTGAGCAAACAAGGCAGAGAGGGCCACTGCCCCCATGAATATGCTGACAACAAAAGGCAAACCTTTGTCACAGCCTTTCTCCAGCTCCATCTTAATATCAGCCACTGTAATAATTTGTTATCATTTGGTAACTCCACCTTTTCTCTCTATGAAGTACCTTGGGTATTTTTGTTTCCTTCACATACCCAGCTGCAGTTTTCCTTCAGAAACCAGAGGACTGGAAAACTCCACTTTTCCTTCTTTACTTCTCTGTGGTTTATAAAGCAGGTCCTCTCTGGGCACACTGTGGGCAGTTGCCAGCAAAACACTACAGGTACCAGGTTTCACTAGACTTTTCTAATTACATTGCTTGACACTTCCATACCCAAGAGCACTCAAAGGCGTTTCATAAAGAAACCCTCAAGTATTTCTGCCATCCTGTTGGTAGCAAGCTTTTCTTTCTGCTCAACAGGCCATTACTATTCAAACTACACAAACCTTTGTAAGTGGTCCTTTAAGACTGCTTTAATCTCTTCCTAATCCTTAATTCTACCTGATATTTCATGCAAATTCGCTTATTTGCCAAACAAGCAGGTGTCAGAGGATTTATCAGTTCATTTGCACAGAAGAAGGACAAGCAAATATTATCTTGCGTTTTCTCTCTCGTGAAATATTTTCCTGAAAACTAATCAGAAAAAAAAATCAATATTACTTTTAGAAATATCAATGCAAAGAAGCAAAAAACCCATCTATTCAGCTGTATGTTCCACTGCTACCCCCAGAGTACTCTGAAGTATTTACTATATTTTAAGAACATTTCATAAATAAGCAGCATAAAAGGTACTTTGCTTAAAAAAAGGCTACTAACAACCTCGTTTTATTTGTATAAAAAGTTGTTTGCTGCTCATGTAAAAGAGCATAATGTTCTTTATGCAATTACATGAAGTTTCCAGGGTCTCACTTTTAAGCAAACCTAAAAACTTTTTTGACAATTAAGAATATTTTGCAAAAATAGAATACTTTAAAAAAAAAAGAAAAACAAACAAAAAAGCCAACATGGAGACTATAGTCACAGTGTGCTATGGCAAGTATATAAGAAGCCTATTTATACCACTTCTTTACTTTGCTTTTTTTTTTTTAAATTCAGAAACCAAAGCAAATGAGTGTTCAACATTGAGATAAACATTTTCCTGTCTTATTCAAAATGGGGAAGAGATTTTGAGTTAATAGAATGGGGAAGTCATTGTTGGTGTCTCCTATGAGCTTTCTGTTTTCTCAGTATTAACATTTAAGAGTATAAAAACAAGTTAACCAAACACGTATGAAAAATACGACATATTTATGTAATAAATAAAATAATTGCATAAAAATGCTACATAATGTAAAATTTACCTTTGCTGATTATTTTGAGTCTCTTGGTCCAGAGAAGTTTATTGCTGTAGCCACAAGTACACCTTGAACCCCCTGCCTTTTCCAAAGGCTGCCCCAGCCAATTGCTCCTTGCCCACCAGGAGCAGAAGGCAGAGAGCCATCCCAGAGCCAGCATCCATCCACGTGCAGCTCAGGTCACCTCCCCACAGCTCCCAGGAACTGCTCATCACCACCCTCCACTCCCTCCCAGCACCACCAGCAAAGAACCCAAAGGTTAATGGGTGAAGGGGATGTTGCAACACCATTCCCTGCAAACTGGGAACAGGCTCAGACCTCAGTACCAAGCCTGGGACAGGTTTAGGCACCAGCGAGGTTTGAGGGCATCTTTGTCTGTGCTATTCTCTCTCGTGATAAAGCCAACTGTTTCCAAGGAAGGAAGACCAAACACGCTACATGATTAAACATCTTTAAGCAAACTTCCTAAATAACTATCAATTTCAATAATGACTAGCTTAAAAAAAAAAAAAGAAAGCTCTTTTGTTTATGGATTTAGGCTCAAGTTGTTACAGGGACTGCTTGGCTAGACCCCTGTGTGCATCATAACCCGATACAGAGCGAAGCATGTCCCCAGGTTTTAACTCCAGACATTTTATCAAAATCCATTTGATGAAGGAGTAACTGGTACACTATTCTGTAATGGATGTTGTGGTTTCTTGTCAAAAACACTTTCAGCAGAAATTAAACACTTAGAAATCACATCTATTTAAACAATTACATTCTGCCATGTAAATGAAGTTGTAAGTGTATTTGTTGAAAAAAGCAATCCACAAACTTTATGGACACCGACACACAGAAAATACTTCCCTCTTTTTCTTTCTTTGCTTTTTTTACCCAATTACAGTCTTACAGGTCTCAGATCATAAAACCAGAACAGTTTGGGCTGCAAGTGACCTAAAAGCTCATTTAGTTCCAGCCCCTGTGCCATGGGCAGGGATAACTACACTGATTTTTATTTGCTGTGGAAGTATTTTACCAGTTAGACGGAAAGGAAGCAGATTTCCATTATTTTATAGAAATTCATTTCTCTAAGGCAAAGAGGCAAATTCTAATGGATGACTTGCAGTACCAAGAAAACAGACTGATCAAGACTTGGTTAATGAAAGCAATATATCTATACACTGGCTGTGAGAAATCTTGAAACCTGAATATTTGAGTTCAGCTGGGTCCCAGAGGAGGTAGCCTGATCACTTGTTATTTGGGGAAAGAAGCCTCTCTAAAAATATCGTTTTCACACACACACAAAAATCATTTTAAAGAAATGCAAATCAGCATGGTCAGACAAAAAGCCTGATGAGTCCTAAATCATTTGTACAAACCAAGAATACAGATGAGTTTCTAAAAACAAAAGAAAAACAACCTCTCCTGGTTTCTCAACCCAAATCTCAACAGTTTCCAAGACATTTCAAGAATTTTACAACAAATCCCTGTTCCTTAGCACATACAATAGGGGGAGCAATTCCAGGTGGGAGATCAGGAGATTGCCCTCCAGGCCTTATTTGTGGATTTATTCTTACAGCTGTGGAGGAAGAGTTTGAGTTCTCTTTCTCACATCACTAGTTGTATGGCTACCATGATTTAAAATTCCACATAAAAAATATTTGGAAATTTAATCCCTGAATTAATTTAAAAAAAAAAAATAAGGAAAAAAAAAGATTCCAAAGAAATTCATGTTTGCACACAACTCAGAGGCTTCAGAACAAATATCCTCTCCTAAGGGAAAAATGAAACCCTCTGCCCAATCTGTACCTCTGCCATGGCCAGTCCTCAGAGAAAGGGAATTGTAAACATATTTTAACAAAATAAATTAATTACACTATGAGTTAAAAATTTCTGTTTCCTGATGCCTTCAGGCAGTTTCTTATCTCTATTGAACAAACAAGGTTAAACATGACAAATATTGTGCCTCCTTGTGAGTAAATGTTGTTTTGTTTACTTTGGGCTTTTTTAAACAACAGTAAGTCACAGCTCATCATACAACAGTCTCTCAAGAACGCTGGAGAAAAAACATTTGTTCTTGGTCCAAAAATGTGAGGAAAAATAAAAGGGTCTGACTAGTATTTGTTTATAAGGGACTGGCCAGATAGCTGAATTAGGAAGGCTCACTCCCTCTCCCATGTTTACATTTGAATCACAAGTGAGCAAACAAAAAAAAAACAAAACAAAAAAAAAATCAACTCACTTTCCATCACCAACAGGCAGCATTAAAAGAAACTGTCCTGTAAATAATTACTAATTGTATTAATATATTCAGTAATAGAAAATGCTCTGGGGATTGATTTTATGTGATTATTTTAGCTCATCCCTACATTTCAAGATGCATCTTTCAATGGCTTTGATTTTTGCAGAGATTAATTGTTCCTGCTGGCATGGCTAAGTGCCGTTCAAAAAAGGAAATATTGCAATTGTCACCAGTTAGGGGCATTCAAGATCTTGCAGCTACTTAGTCAAGTCCTACACGAAAACCCAACATGCTGAACTAAAAGGCCACTCACTGCTCAGTGTCCTCCAGGTCCACTACTCAGAGTTAACTAGTTTTTTCAACAGTGAATCCCTGCTGATAGGAAGGTCAGAAAACCCATATGTTCCCAGAGCCTATAGGGAAGACAAGACCTTTAGGACTGCAGCCTGCACCTTGAAAAGGTGTAGTAAGTTTAATGATTTCAAAAATATCCGTGGTTTTGAACACACAGAAGCCAACTTGCTGTTTTCCACTTAGCAACACAGTAAAACAACATATTAGCAATGCTGTTTTCCAAGTGTGAGCAACATGTTAAAATTAATGTTGTGTATCTCTGAGCTAAGAGATTGCTACAGATATTTGCATCAGAAAATATTCAAGGCAAAGGCTCTCCTCAGATTTACTCTTAAAGGCCTTGATCTGAAAAAAACTAAACAAGTGTACTAATTTAACCATGGTAATAGTCTAATTACATTCAACAGATTACCGATGTGTTTGAAGCTTACCATGCATTTAATAAGCTTTTACAGTACAAAAGTCTGCCTCAGTAATAGCTCTGAAGCAGAAGCTGCCCCAGTTTAAATCTGCTGTGTATTGGACTCCAGCTCCTGCCATTTTTTGGGCCGGACAATGGACTCGTACGGAGTCTGGTGGACACGAGAGTGCTGCCTCTCCCTGCACGAGGCTTGAATTAATCTCAAAATGCCCTTGAACTATGATAGCTTCCTGTCCACTCCGCTCACCCAAACAACCCTGCTGCTTCTGCCTTGAACCAGGACTCACACAGAGAGCCTCAAAAAAAACCCCAAACCAAGTGGGTTGACTTCATACAAATGAACTCCAGAAGTAGAACACAGTTATGATTTTCTTGTTCCTCACGCTTTTCCAGTCTATTCCGTTTTCTTCTAAATGGTTGGTTTTCAATCATGATTTAAGTGGCGCTTATTAATTATTAAAATTAAATTAGGTAGGCTTTATTTTGTCAGTTTAATATGTTAATGAGTTAGGGCTGTTCAGCTTCTCTCACAGAAAAGATGTGAATATTTTCAAGTTTCACACTTGGGTCAAAAAAGACATTAGTAGATCCATGGGGAACAAAAACACTGATGAAAAAAACAGGTGATTTTTTTCACCCTTAACCAATACAACTCCAGCCTAACAACTCTACCCTACAAACTCTGCAACACTAAAGTACATTCCAATAGTTCTATTAAACTCTGCATGTATAAGATATAATTTTTAAATTGCCCAGCTACTGGCAATATATGATAAGGCAAACAGAATTGCAGGACCTGTTTATACCACATTTAAAATAAACCTATGGTAAATATTGTTTATTTTATATATGTACTAGATGGCTTGAAATCAGTGGACATTTACCCTGATCATGCAGAATTACAACTGCAGTCTTCATCAGGAAAGCTGTTTTACAGGTAGTTTACTGCTTTCTTCCTGTAGTAGGGTATTGAGGTTTGTAATAGGAATTCTCATAAAATACATTTTTTTTATGTCCACCCCAACGTATTTACTTGAGTAGGTGTGGAAATACAAAAATTTAAAAGAGCTAAAGACAACAGACAGCCTGAACAACAGATGGCACATTCAGAAGACACTCGCATGTCAGTATTTGAACTCCGTGGAGTTTTCATAAAAGTAGAAGCACGCCCTAGGACTTCTAAAAGATGTTTTATATGGTGGCCTAGCGGTTAAGATGCTGGTCTCTCAGCGCCAAGGCCACAGGTTCAAATCCCGGTCCCCCGGGCAGATGGAGCTCGTCAGCCCCTAAGGCCATCCAT
>JAWWLV010000002.1:629112-640462 GCA_035041135.1 Platyrinchus mystaceus
GCCGCGCATCGCAGAGGAGGAGGAGGAGGAGGACGGGGCTGCTTGGTTTCCACCCCCAACCCCCGGCAGGGGGTGGGACGGGCCAGATTAGGGGCAGCCCCTGGCCGGTCCCGGCCCGCGGGCCGTAGTTTGACGACCCTTGACTTAGACAGTCCACCAACAAAATTCCTCTTCCAAAGAGATGCCATGGAGCCTTCCAACAGCAGATTAACTATCGTTATCAGGCTGTGCATATCTGAGGGATATTTCAGACAGCACAAACTGCAGGGGGAGAGGTCAAAGTCTTATACAACGGCCCAAATACCACATATTTCTTTTAACCATATATCTTCTTAAGTAACTTTGAGTTTTTGAGGCTCTTCTTCCACAAGTGCTAAGCCCATTTCCCATCAATTCATTGCTCATATTTACTTTCCTGATAACAAGCAGCAGATTACAATTGGGTAAGGGGGCTCTACCCAAAGAGTTACCCAATGGGGGAGCACAGACACTGGGTACTGTGCAAAGCTTGGCTATCACATACCCAGAACTATATGTAAATACACATTCCTTCATTTCCCACCACCATCCCACTAAAGGTTAATTCTCAGGCATTTTTTCCTTATTTAATTTAATTTAAAAAGTTTTTACAGTAACCTGTTTTCACAGCTAACCTAAGTCCAGCCTTTCCTTTGTCCCTAAATCCAGCCTTTCCTTTGTTCTCCCTTGTGCTCTTCCCTCTGAGCTCAGGTTTCCCCAATATGTCTTCCCTTGAGGAACAGAACTGTGGCCTTCCCATCTTCACATCTTTATCCCTCAGCCACTTCTCTCCACCGCCCAAATAAGCCCATCTCAAAGCCTTGCACTCAGTAGGCATTACAGATATTTATGCCTTAGAGAAAGGCCATGCCTAGAAATCAAGCAATAGAAACAGTGTTATTCCATCTTCTCTACCAAAAAGTAACTCTCTGATGTTCCCTACTGATAAAAACTTATAGAAGGACAAAGAGTTGTTCCTCATGTCCCCTACCAGGTGAGAAAAGGTTTGTAACTCTTTCTTCCTGTTACCTTCTGGGAGTTTTGAAACAAAACTTCATAAAGCTTTAAATGACTAACTCTGTGTGAAATAGGACACAGAGAGAGGACAAAAACGTAAGGATCACCTGCAGGGACAATCAGTCAGGGAAAAGGTTTTTCAGTGACCTCTCTTGAAGAGCAGAGCAGAAAAAGAGGAGTTTCAGGTGAATAGCAGGTCACTCCAGAAGGGGACAATAGCCAAAAGGTCCAAGGAGCTTCCTCCCTTGAAACCTAATCAGCTCCAACTTTGAAGATACACCATATAAAATCATCTTGAAAGCACAACTTCATCATTTGACTGGAACCAGCACTTTCCTACTTGCTGTGAAATTCTACTGTAGCACCTATCTTCATTTTTAGACAGATTGTCGTGGCAGAACTCTGAAAGAGAATCAAAGCTTAACAAATATAAGTTTTTCACAGCAGCAATTCTAGCATGTACAAGGAGAGGCTGTTTTCAGGTTCTCAGTTTACAAGGAAGCAGTGATTTTAGAAAGTTTGGAGCATGAAGATGAAGAGACAATGAATACTTTAAAGCAAAATAGGAAAATATGTCTGAGTCAGAGCAGCTCAAAAATTCTGATTTTTAACTTCACAAATTGCTGTTTCTCCCAGTCTTATCCTAGGATGGAAGACACCAAGAGTATATTAAATGCCCGTTATTGGAACTTCTAAAGACATACTCTACTTTGTATTAACAAATATTTTCATCCTTTTAAGTCTGAAGTTTATTTGTTGTGACTGATCCCCTGAAACAATGCAACATCTGATCTTCCCACTAAAAGTGACTGATTTGTCCTCCAGTGCCTCAGAACTATCACTGTGAGCTACGCAATCACCCTGCATCACAAGCCAGCAGTATCTTTAGCTCCTATAAATTAAAAATAGCCTGAACAGAAAAAAAAAGCCGTGATGTCTGCACCTATACTATTTAATTCATAGTGAAGGACTTCATTTTGCTGTCCACAGAGCCAATATCTTCCTTTTTAAGTCAGCAGAAACTTTGTCAGTTACACTACTCACTGCCCACACATAAATTTTTTGGCCGCTAATGTTTTCACCAGTAAATAAATTAATCAGGAACATTGAGAATGCAGGGCTGCTTTTTTTGCCACAAGGAAAAAAAAAAAAAAAAAGTTACTGGAGCAGAACCCATTATGAACTGCAAGATAATACACAGTCCAAAAGTTACATCAGAGTATTCTCAGTCCTGCCAAATGCATCTCTACTGAAATTGTTTAGTGGAAAGAAGGTGATGTATCAGGCAATTATTTGAAGTGTACCAGATATTTCTACAGTAGGTATTGCTTTTGCAACTGTAACAGTAAAATGCTACACACATATTGCCATCTCATGGATACTACAACACTTGTTTAAAATTCCGAGAACGCAATCCCTAACAGAAAAAAATACTCAGAATCCACAGCAAGTAAAATCGTAAAGATTCACAACATGAAAGCAGGAATTCACATTTGAAACAGTCCAAAAAGCTGCCTCAGATTCTCTCGTAGTAGTTACTATTTTTATGACTTGGCTCAGACTTGCTTTAATCTCTTTATTTAGGGAGAAACTGCAAGCTTGCCAACTCTAGCAAACGTTAAGTACTTTAGTAAATTCCCCATCAATATAGGTCGTGCATTCGAGGGAACAAGGACGTAGTATGTTCTGCTCCATCTCCTCCAAAGGGGATTTCGGAGAAAGGTAGTGATGGGAGAGAGAGATAAACAACGTGGCTAAGCCCTTCTTTCAGCTCCATCCTCCTCTCCAGACATCTGTCCACGCTTTGTTGTGCCGTGATTGAGATGCTGTGTGATGCAGCTCGCCCAGCCTGCTGTTATCCTACATCCCTTTTATCTGAGCAAGCAGGAGAGCACATGCACTGCCAATTCTACTGCGTCGTCACTCTTCCATTAAAGTTCAGTAACAGCATGAAGCGAGTCCAAGCAAGTCAGCAAAACCATCGGAAACCCAATAGATGTCAAGATATCTAAGTATGGAGGATGAATACAGAAACAGTTCGAGCAGCCTGTGCACACTTTCCGGAGCATTTAGCCAAACTGCCTAAAGCCACCAAGTCCTGTCAAACCCCGAGGTTCGCTTTTAAAAAGACTTGGCAACCAACAAACAAAAACCTGTACCATTTCTGAAGCTGTGCTCGAACAAACGCATCTCTCTACCCAAAGGGCTCGGACAAGCAAGTAAACAAGTTTCGGGTCCTTCCTGCGCTTCCCCAGGCAGGACCTCCGGCTGACCCCGCACCGGGGGGACACGGCGGGGTGTCACGGAGGGGGACACGGCAGGGAGCCCCTGCCACCGAGGGATGCCCTCAGCCGAGCAGCGGCCGCCTCTCCCCGACCTCCCCCGGGCTGCGGAGCCCCGGCCCTGCAGCTCCCCGCCCAGAAGGGTCCCCGGGCTCTCCCTCCGCAGGCAGCCCCACCCCGCAGCTCTGCGGGGACACCCCGCACCTGCCCCGGGGAGGCGGCGGGCAGGAGCCCAGGGCACCGCGTCCCCTCGGCGGCAAAGCCGGGGCGGGCGGCCCCCGGCTCCCCGCCAGCCCGAGCCGCCGCTGTGAGGAGGAGGAGGATGGAAGGGGGAGGCAAGGGAAGAAGGCCATTACCAGAGTTTTGTTCCCGTTCTTGCTGAGGGGGCCGCGGAAAACTCCCTTGATGTTGCGAAAGTGCCCGTTGCTGAGGTGCGCGGAGCTGATGACAATGTAGTAGCACTCCATGGGGCCGGGGCCGCCTCCTAAGGCCGGGCTCGGCGGGGCCGGGCGGGGAGGGCCGGGACCGGCGCTGCAGGGGCCGGCGGCGGGGCGGGCAGTGCGGCCCCTCAGGCGCGGCGCGGCCGCGGGAGGAGGATGCGCGGCGGGGCGGCCGCGGCGGAGCCGAGCGAGCTGCCGCCGCCGCTGGCAGGCATAGTGCTATTATAGCGAGCAGCCTTGCCGGTCGGCTGCACTGAGCCAATGGCAGGGAGCCACTGGGCTGGTACCGAGCGCTGTCAGAGGAGGACATCTGTCACACGCCGCCTCCACCGCCACCCACCGCCCCACGCCCCGCTGCCCCCGCCGCGGACGGGCCGGCGGCAGGTAAAGGGGGACGGGCGGGGCGAGAGATCAGAGCCGGCACCCCAATCCAGCGAGCCCCGAAGGTGGGGCGTGCCCTCCTTTTTCCGGGGGTGGGGACGACGACGAGTGTGGTTTTCCTCCGGGATTTGGGAAGAGGGGGGTCATGGAGAGATGCCGGCGGTGCGACGCCCCCAGCCCAGCGGTCCTGCCCCTCTTATCCCTCCCTCCTCCGAGCTGCCCCCGCGCCCTTTTTTTTTTTTTAATTCCATATTTCTCTAACAGCTAACTCAGAGGCACCTCCACCTGCCCGGGGCGGAGCAGCCCCCTCGGTCCCTGGGACCGATGGATCGCCGCCTCCGCCTGCCGCTCTCGGCTCCACCGGCCCGTGACGGCATAATTGGGTGAAATCGGTAATTTCTCACCCCCGCTCAGGGTAAGCTCCATACCGCTCTTTGCTGGGCTGCGGCGGCCACAGCCCATCCCCACCGCATCCCCCCCGATGAAGCTGCAGGATCAGAAGTGGGCTGGCAAAACTTCTGGGTCACGGCACCGGGAGGAGCTGGGGCGGCATCCCCCCCCTTCCCAGGGCGTCCTCGTCTCCCTCCTCCTGGGGTGCCGCATCCCCCCTGGGGCGCCCGCGTCCTCCCCCGCGGTTACTCACGGCTCTCCCGGCCCGGGGCCGCCGGCGGAGGCGGCTCTGCCCGCCCGGCCTCGCAGGGCCTGGGCGGCTGCAGAGAAAACGAGACCCACCATGGTTTCTTGCAGGCTCTAGCGCTGCCTCTGCGATCCTTAGCCTTAACGCCCGTATAATGCACTCGCTCCGTTCTGTAAAGCCCCCAGCAAACTGTGGATTAAAAACCATTAGGTACATCAGCTATAGCATACCCGTGCTCCTGCACCAGCACAAGTGTTCCTTTCTTTTTGCAGCTTACAAATCGGAGCTCGCTGCCAGGACCAGAATTTGTCACAGTATAAGACGTGCTCAAGAAAGAAATACGCTCGAGTGGGGTTTGTTGTTTCTGATGACTGTTTTTTTGTTTTGCTTTTTTTTTTTGCCGTAACATATCTATGATTTGCAGCTTTACCATGTAAGGCGTGAAACACTCTTATAGCTGCCTCATCTTCCAACATGCTTTACCTTTATTCTAGATTGTAAAAATCAAGATTGATGGGGTGAAATTCCAGTGCCAAAAGAGGGAACACCTTAGAAAAGAAGCCCAGAACCATGATGTAACATCTGAAAATGTCTTTTAGTCAGCAATTACTCCTGGCAACATAAACCCACCGTCCTATCTATCATCTTGCCCTCCAAAATAAAGGAACTGCTGCCAGAAAATTTGGGATGGGGGACACATACAAACACTTTCCTGGCAGGAATTACTCTCTCTAGATGAAGGAAGACCCGGGTTTTGAGAGATGCTGCCTTCTGATAAGCATTTTCTATCATTACTTCCCTTTGTACACAGTGAATTGTAAATTTTGACAGCTGTCACTCATCCTTCAGCATTTGCAGTACTTAGGAAGGAATTACGGAAATGGCAACAGTGGAAAGTTTTGACAGCTGAGACACAGGTGAGAGATCAGAATTTGCTGCTCTTGTTGCAGCCAAAAAAAGCATGATAATATAAACACACAATAATACTATTTTTGTGGCTATGAGGGTGTACGGGTGCATCTAGAAATAACCAGCAAGTTCATTACCATGTAAAAATGAAGTCAATATTATAAAATCTGACAAATTTAACAACACACCACACTTATGGCCTGGTTCCTATTTCAGACAGTATCCCAGGTATTGTTCTCTCTCATAAAATGTCAAAATTTAAGGTAGCATAGACTAATGAAAATACATAAAATTATTATGCATGAAATATTATTATGCAAGAAATAATATTAGGCAACCCTTTTCTGTGAATAAATATATTCCAATTTGGACTAGAAAAAATTTTTTCCACCTTCTAAATATAACATTACTGATATGTGAGAACCTTTCTGCCTAGGAGTGAAACTCCATACATACACCATTTCAAAAAACTGGAACCTTTTTCTCTGAAATCCTTGCATTGACACACTTCTGGTGTTTTTTTGTAACACCTGCTACAGCCACACCTGGACCTTTTCAGGGTTGTACAGCTGCTCTCTGGCCTTTCAGAGGTGTGCAGGCACTGCTTGGACACCCTTTTTAGAGCCCAAGAACTTGGGAACATATTATTGTAGCAACACAGAAATTACCCACTGCTGTAGCTCAAGTTTTAAAGGCTCAACCTACTTTGTAACAAACAGGAGTGACTGAAATAGCTTTAAAAGCTGTTAAAGCTTCTGCTGATGAAGATTACTGTCCTCCTCTATTAAGGGAGGAAAAAACCCAACAACTAAAGACCACTTGATTCCTCCAAAGCACTCAATAAATAAATGACTAATAGTACTAAATAGCACCTAACATGCAAAATATACATTTTCTACTCCTACCTATTATTGCTTTTTTTGGCTGATATTCTCTGATAACCTCTGCTATCTTAATCCTTCACTGAAATTTTCCTGCCTCATTCTGTTTCTCTATTATGATCACACGGGCTCAAGACACTGCTTCCTCCTTTTATTTGTAATAAATTGCTAATTTCATCAATCCCTAACCCCATGGATCCTACATACCATTAGTCTTACATATATCAGTCTCTGTCTTGTTCCCCTGGGTAAATAATCTGGGGTTTCAGCTGTGTGTATTACTATTTATTCAAATCTCTGCCATATAATAATAATAACCAGTGCTGCTTATTTACTCCTTCTCTTATTGTCCCTGATACTTCCTATTTGGAAGGAATCTCCCAGGAGTTGTTCCTGGATACAACTGCAAGATACTAACTCAAGAAACAGGCTATGGATTTGAGAGACTTTCTGGAAAACGTCTGAACTAGAAACCAGTGAACAAATTACACTAATTCACATTTGTTGCACTGTTTTTCCACTTCTGACAATACTCAGTATTTTGTATTCTAGTATTTAATAATATTAATCATTCAAGAAATAGCCCTGGCATAACCCAGAAAAAAAACATTCTACCTTATAAACAATCCCCTTTTCCTTAACAGTCTTTAAAGCATGGCACAGAAGAGTATGTGTTACCAAGCAAACATATCCTGAGAAATCATTCACACTCTCCTGAAACATTTCCATCAAGGATAGAAAGGAGTATCTGTGCTGTAAGTCACAAGAAACACAATTAAGCTCCCATAGCAATTCTTATTGAATTCAACAAAATTCAGTTTATCCTAAGAATATCTCCCTTAAGAAATCTGCTGTCTGAGACACACCTTTTTACTGTCTCCTGCCCTTTCAGTCTCCTTGTATTGCTCTTTTTTTTCCCCTTTTCACTTAGTCTTGGATGTTTTTCCCTATTTCCGATGTCTATCATCCTTGCATTAAGCAGAAGGAAAACCAGAGTATCCTATGTACCTTTTAGAGGCCATTATGGTGTAATACACATTATACACTATATTACAACTGCATTCATTCATCAGCTATGGGGGTGGCACAGCCAGAAAAGGGGAAACTGGGACAGCCTGGTAGCCTCGTTCCTCAGCACATCCCTCACTGTGTGTGAAGAGTATCAGAGTGGGTTCCCTGTTTCAACACTTGAGCTGAGTGGAGTGCTGGTATCACAAAGCTAAGGAAAGGCAATAGTGACAAAGCCCTTCAGCATGCAGGCAAATCGTGGGCTGTAGCCTGCAGCCCTCAACATTTTGTCACAGGAAGAGAACTGTCAAGGTTTCAACTAGTATTCCTGCTCCATCTCAAAAGTAGCAACAAAGATTATTAAAACATACTCTATTTTTTTTTTTAGCTTTGCTCACTCAGCGTTCCAAAGCACATAATTTTATACCACAGCTTGTTCAGAACAGCTCCAGGAAGAAACTGTCCAGCAAGAATTACCCCCTCTCTCTTTTCACATATCCACGTAGCACCTATATCTAGCACCACATTCCTGTGTTAAGAAATGCAAACAACACTTTTCTGCCACTTCTTTTTCAGATTACCAAACTACCACTGTCTGATTTAGGATACTATTGGGAAAAACTTTCTGTTGTTATTGAATCAAATACACCGTTCTCTGTATCTACCCTTCTTAATGTTTATGCTGCATAATTTCCCCAACAACTCGTGCACACTACATTTCTTTTTTCTGCCCTAATCCCTTCCTAACAAAAACCCAAAGCAACCAAAAATTTCAAATAAATTCACAAATGACACCCTGAATATGAGGTGACATCGACAAGTTACTGATGTACCACAAAGCATTAACTAGCATGAGACTTAAAAAGGCCAGAAAACACCTGATGATCCAGCCAAGGCAAAAGAACCCTCTGCAAAAGCAACTCTTGCTCCTTTCAAACACTGAAAATGCAATATGTTCTGCTATGTTAAATGCTGCCTTAGGAGCCTCTATCACATGGAGTGGCTCTACACGGAAAGAAAATAGAGCCAGCAACCGGTAAGTGAATCTCGAGAACAGTCTGTGATGGAATTATAGTTTTCCAATATCCTTTCAAACCAAACATTCAAGTCAACACCAAATAGAATAAGTGAAATTATATTATGAAAAATCATAAGAAAAAATTTAGGTCTTAAGATCTCATCAAAAGCAATGACTCCATCTCTAGTGGAAGATGTCCCAGCCTGGAGGTGGGGTATCTTTAAATGGTCTTTTTTAGGTGGTCTTTAAGGTCCCTTCCAACCCAACCCATTCCATGATTTTTCAGGACTGATTGCTATAGAAAATCCTCCTCAGCTTCACTTCCCTAATAATGTAGCAAAACAATACAAGGAAGAATCTTTCAGTGACAACACAAAAAAACTCAGTAAAAAAAAAAAAAAATACACTTTTTCATAAATCAAAAAGCAAAAGCAGAAAGACCATGGAAATAGGTGTGCTTGCACAGAGCCACCAGCTCCCTAAATCCAGGAGACAAGTTACACAGCTAGCACTGCATTGAAGCCAACAACACATTGACTCCATAAACAATATCCAGAGAGATTTCAAGCAGCCATTCAGTACTTTTCTGGAAAGGGAGCTGACTACATAATGAGCACCAACTTTTCATTTCTACCAATTAAATTTTTCTACTTGATTTTATCCCATCAAAACTTGCTTTGTTAAAGAATATAACACTCAAAGATACTTACTAAGGTAGATGAGGCATCAAGAGAAAACTTGATAAACAAAAGCAAATGCATGAATAAATAAGAAAACATGACATTTTGAGATCCATGATAGAAGGCGAATTGTGGCCATTTATGAGAAATAGATTATTTTCCTTGTCCACACAACTGTTTCGAGAGTTAAAAGATCTGGAGTCTAAAGAATTGATAAAAAGTCTTCCATAGTCAATAAGAAACCTCACCTTCAGTGAGCTTGGGCTCATTTACTGAAGCAGAAGGTACTTCCATGGGAAGAAGTCCTGAAGTTCATACCAGGACTTGGTGTTAGCTCCAAGCTTTTCCACTGAGTGGTGGCAATGAGATCAAGAAATTCAGGAGAACTGGTAGCAGAACTCAGAACAGCACCAGTATTCACTCATTCATGTATTGATTCATTCCATCTCTCCCTCTGTACCCACATGGATTTCTCTGTGTGTGGGAACTCGTATCACCACCCTATGTGTACATGTGCCACATTGGACAACTAGTGTCACATTGATGAAAGTTTCTGAAAATCTTTCAAGGGTTGAAAAAAAAAACCTTTTTTTTTTTTTTTTAAAGGGATGAACTCTAAAATTAATCTTAAACACATTTTGCTGCTTTAGTGTTCAGTTCAACAACATAATTTCCTCCATGTAAGAGCTGAACAGAGTTAGGGCAAGACAGCTGACAGGTCAAAAAGTAGTACTATTTATTCCTGAATGAGTAAACATAAATTAGAGGCCCACTGGAGGAAAAAAGCCTCCAGTGATTAATATTTTAATATATCTCATTGAGTTCAATATACGACATGCTATGATGTCCTCCTTTTTCATGTGATCTCTAATAGTCATAGAAAAGAATGGAAATTAAATTAAAAATTATGTGTTTACTTTCCCAACATTACACATTTCAGTGAGACTCATTTTTCAGAATGGGAATATTTGGCATCATCTGAAAATCAAACCCCTTTACAATATTTATGGCTACGACCTCTTAGCTTAAGACACCATAAATCACATCAGACATTAACCGGTTCACATTCACAGGGAACTTGTTCTAACAGTACCAAAACACGGTAGAATATTAAGCACACGCTGGGGAAGGATATTTCCAATATTGTCTAATACAAGGCTTTGCCATGTACAGTTTAGATGGTACCACTTGCACCACAGCTTATACAGGAACAGGTAATAGTTATACATGTGTGTAATCACAGAGTTTGTTCAGACCTTCAGCAGCAGTGATACTGGTGATGACAGTGACTGGTGGCCAGTGACTGGACCTGAGGCCGTGCACCTGCGTCAGGGGAGGTTCAGGTTAGGTATTAGGAAAAGGTTCTTCACCCAAAGGGTGGTTGGGCACTGGAACAAGCTCCCCAGGGAAGTGGTCTCAGTGCCAAGCCTGTCAGAGTTCAAGAGGCATTTGGACAACACTCTCATGAATGTGGTGGGATTCTTGGGGCTGTTGTATGCAGGGCCAGGAGTTGGACTTTGATGATCCCAGTGTGTCCCTTCCAGCTCAGGGTACTCTGGGATCACTTAGGCAGTCCCAGCATCACCTCGTGGCCCCGGGGCATTGGAGTACACACCACACATTGGCAACAGCATCACAAGACTGGCTTTGGAAAATGCAACAAGATGCTGAGGCTGTCACAGCCTCATGCTTACACTGGTTTACTGTTCCGCACCCAAGTTTTGCCTCCTGATTTTATCTCAATAGACCTCTATAGTTAATTTAGCTTTTTTACAATGGCTACAGAACTCCTTGCAGGAATGTGTATGAGCTACACAATAATAATTTTAAAACCACACAATTTTTATGACTTATGATTTAAATACTGGTAGATATATGTAGTACAGTAATAGTCTTAAGGTACTTATTATGGTCCTCCTGAATGATGCTTGACACTATCACTGTCTGAAAGGTGCTGTCTATTTATTAGAACAATTATTTTTTTTCCTGAATAACTAATGACTTACCAATGTGTCTGCTGTAGTGAAAGAACATAATTACAAATAGGCACATTAAAATACTATCAAAAGAATTTAATTC
>JAWWLV010000002.1:640562-667382 GCA_035041135.1 Platyrinchus mystaceus
TTACCAATGTGTCTGCTGTAGTGAAAGAACATAATTACAAATAGGCACATTAAAATACTATCAAAAGAATTTAATTCAACTTTCAAAATATTAATTACATGTGTGCTTAATTAAAGATAACCATATCAAAATACCTTGAGTACATTAGAGATTACTAGGCTGAAAACAAATCATTGCAAGGAATAAAGTCAGCATTGCTCTAAAAATAGGGAGGGTTTCAAAAGCCCAGCATATCTCTTTTGGCATTTTGACAATTAAAAAATGTTTACATAATTCATTTAATGAAGTAAAAACTTACTCATTAGCTCAAGCTATATAAATCATGCTACGTTTTACCAAATGTACATTTCCTTGAGTATCTGTAAAACCTGTGCAATCAGAAGACAATGCAAAATACTATTAATAACAACATTAAGACAACTGCCATGGGTAAGCTACAAATTGGTGCCCAGGCAACAACAAGAGCAGTTGTTTCTTCATCCACTTTTTGAGTTGCCTTGGAGTTATAATGCTCTTGTATTGCTGAACTCTGAATTAAAAATCCTTGTCTCCAAGATAGGAGGATGAAGTACCATTACTATTAATGACTATGCATTAATTTATTAAAATTCTGACCTAATTTATTTATTATTAGAGTGGAAAAAGGTAGTTGCAATATTTTTCTGCTCTACAGCTATGTTCACGTGGCCCTGCAGATCAATGATTCTTTGAGAGAATTACATGCATAGGGTCATCAAAAATAAACCTCTAATTTTAAAGTACCATCTTCCACTTTTCTTTTTGCATAACCATGACACAATATATGCATGCATATATATTTATATATAGTCACTTAGGAGCTTAATTTTTTACTTTCATTGTTGCTATCTATACTCCAATGTCACTTGACATACTTCTGTAAATGCATTTTCTCCATGCAAACCTGAATTTAATACAGGATACCCATTATCTAGACCTACACTCAAAATAACGCATATTTGCTTTTACAGAATTTCAGTACTGACACCTCCTAAATATATTAAATTACCCTTGAACTAACCTTAACATTGGCATTCCCACTAGAACCAATGATCCTAATGCATTTGAAAGGCATGAAGTTAAGAGGAAAAGAAAGTATAAAAGGTTTTAAAAGTCAAACCAAAACTCAGCTATTCTCTGGGAACCAATGTGCTGCAGTCTTTACAGGAAAATGCATTTACTCTAAAACAAAAATATCAAAACAAAACAAAACAAAAAAAAACATGCAGAAAGAAAAAAAAAAAACCTGCACTCGATTTCTCACCACTCTGGAAGAAATCAGTTTGTGTTTAAACTTGCTGATCTTGAGTTAGTTTGAAAACAAGGAAGCAAAAACCACAAAACCCCAAACAAACAAACAAACAAACAACCCACCCTCTACTACTTGTTTTGAAGCAGGAATCTTGGAATTTTTACTGTATATTTATTAAGCCTGAGCCTGGCAGACTCAGCCACTGCCGGGACGGTCCCTCGCTCCCTCATGATGTCTAAACTTGCCACTTTTAAATGTCTTCACTGCTGCACTTCTGTCACTTGGAAATCCCCATCAGTTGTGTGACCTAACATCGAACTAAAATAAGCTTCAACCTTTCCTTCTCCTCCTTACAAATACTGCTGCATTACTGCTAGACACTGAAGTCCCTGTAGCTTCTGCTGGTAAAGCTTTATTGTCATTACTTTAATGCTCAAACATAAATTGTTTCCTTGAGGTTCCTGGTTATTTTTGTACATCTTCTCTAAATTCCCTCTGCTCACTTTCCAGAGCAAATAATTCTCTTATAAAAGTATGTTTATATCCAAATGACCAAAGTGTAATCTATTTGCAGGCAGATTATATTTAAAGATCAACTCTTAAAGGGAGCAGTTTAAGTTTCTTTACTGAATATTCATTTCCATTACGTACTCATGTTATTTTCAGAAAGCAAAACATGGATTAGTTTTGTAATAACACCATAAAGGTTGAAAAGCAGGAGCTGTAACAAAATTGTCTCACTGAGGGACTTGGAGAATAAAAATAACATTCAGCAATCGCCACTGCAAAATGAGATTGATATAAAGATGCGGGGCACATGTCTACATCTACACCACTGCTCCTTGATATTCTACTTCATCTTCCTTTCTTTATACTTGTGGAGGTTCTCTGGTGCAGTCTGACTTTGGCACTCCAGGTTGCTCTTAAGCTCTCCCTTCGTGGTTGGCAGGGCTGTCCTATCTTCCTTAGCAGTATCACAGAGTTCTCGCATCCACAATTTGCTTTTCTCATTGCTTGATTTTCAGTATAGTCAGTTCTCTGTAACTGAGGCTTCATTTTGTGAAACATGTTTTCTTATCATTTCTCATCTGAAGTTTACTCTCCCTTCATATGAGGAACTAATGAGAAAGCCAAGGGAAAATTAAACACTATTTGTAATAATTTATTAGCAGGAAGCCAATTTTTGCTCAATATTGCAACCATGTATTTTGGATTTAATAGAACATTCCTCAAACTGAAGGCCAGAAGCGAAGTAAGTGGATTTTAGACAAAGAATTTTCTGCCCTCATGAAAACAGCAGCAGGAAACAAACTCCAGTGGTCAAAATTGGATCATAAAGATGAAAAACCATATGTGTTTCTGGTCTTTAAATTGCTACTCTACAGAGTGATAAGAGACATCATATAGAACCTTATCAGGATTTAATTTCCTAACAGAAATGAGAAAGGAATGTGCAAACCCCCTCTCACATGATCTAACATTAGATTGCTATACACGATAAAAATATCTTAACAGGCCTATACCTAAGGAAGATAACATTCCATCTCTCCTTCCTGTAGATGCTTTCTAAATACAAATCCTTTTAAAAATAGCATATTTCTGGTTTGCTGTGCATGACTGTCTTCTTGAGGAAATGTTTTCTAGCAAAAACCTGCTCACAGTTACTGTATCTTTTCAGTGCTTCTGTAATAACACCTCGTAAAATGCTCTTAGTGCGTGTGGTTTATGAATGAAGCCTGTCAAAGTATACACAGTCCAAAAACATGATTGTTAAATTTCTTTGAAGTTTAATTCAGAACTGTACCCTAACTGTATCATAAAGGATCTATACTACGAGCCATCACCACTATGCAAAAAATCCGGTTTGTATTTGTATTTTGTACATGCATCTTTGCCATGTCATTCTGCATCCCCTTAGTGACTCTTAGATCCTAAATTATATTTACTAAATCCCCTACATACTATTTCTATTTCCAGGCTCTACAAACTGCAATGTTATTTCCGGATAAAATTCTATTTCCACAGGGTTCACTGTGAGCAAAGTTGTCCTTTTGATCAAGAAAACGAGTAAATTTTGACACAAATTTTATACTGCTCATATTATGCTGTATTTACTGTAGGGACACTATAAAGAGCATTTACAAACAATGCAGGCATGTTCAGCATCCATGGAGGGCCTTTGGGAATAGCGGAGACAAGCAGTGCTCTGAATTTGTGAGGTGCTTGCTCTGCTGAGTAATGGGCAGCGTTTCAAGATGAGTGGCTGTAGGAAATGAGTGCTCCCACCCTCAGCTTCATCTTTTTTCTGCTCCACAGATTTTGCAGTTTCACCTCCTAGTGTTTCTAACCTAATCTAATTCCAGGAACCTAAAATACTCATTACAGCAGTCAGAAGGGGATTATTTACTACTGTAGCTGTACTATAACGTAGCATGTGCTGGTCTCATTTTACAGCACTACCAGTACCATTAGAAGGAGTAGTTTTCTATGGCCATCATGTGTTTTTGTTAGGCAAACTAAAAATGGCTAATTATCAACAAAACACAGTAACACATGTAATCCTGAACACACTGAGGCTGTGTCTATCTTATCTTGTTTTAATAATTTCTGAGTCCTGTCCCTTACGCTGAAAACTAAAGCTCACAAAAAGCACTTATAGTATATATTCATGACACTGCTTCATAAAAACATCTCAGAGAAGGGATTGCCATTTTTTTCCTCCCCTCTCCACATCTATTGTGATGATGAGGCAGATAGGATTTCCCAACCTTATCTCCAGCATGTCTTCTGCGTCAGCCTGTTCTGTGACTCTGCAAAGCACAATATACGTCCTGGCTCTGTGCCAAGATTGCCTGGGAAGCCAGACTTCCAACCAGCTCTTCATACCACAACCAAAATCATCCGACCTTATGGAAATTCGCAGCTGACAGTACTGTTAAATACATTTTGGTGTGAAAAAGCATCAGATAAGAAAACTTCAGCAAAACCTGACCTTTCCTTGGACATACTTCAAAGACTTACTGCCATCTTATGTTCCAATAATAGAAACTCCACAAATGAATTGGCAAATATTTAAATTTTACAGATATCACCCCAAGGGAAATTTTTAGTTAAACATAAATGGCATGATTACCTAATGGGCATAGCAAAATGTTAGGAAAGTGAAGTGTTTGGATAAAACCGCAACGATTAATTTTTCATTTCATTTTTCTTCTCAAATATAACATGCTTCTGGAGATCATACTTAGTGAACATACTCGTGGTTCCAGGCCCACACAGTATTTTAATTCCATAAGGTGCGTGGGAGGCTTTTTAAAATCCGCATAATTTTGTGTTATTTTCTTTTTACATGTTATTATCATCAGATGGAGGGGAAATTAAACATTCTGAATGTGTTAAAAGCCTTGGTCTTCTTGACTTCTATTACCAACTGCTAACTATTGCTAAACTCATCCATTTTTGGAACATGAACAAACTTGATAACATCAGATGAAGACAAAATAAAAATAGAGCTTTGGCAAATCCTGTGAATTAAGTTCCGGTATCTCGGAACACCATGTAAAGCTCTTGATTGCCTTTGCAAATGTAGCTCACTACATTAATATTGAAGCTAACTCATTTCCTAACTTTCCTAAGAGCAGCCAGAACTATAGTCATGCTGGAAAAGAGAGGAACTAAATAAAATCCAGGCTATGAATATAGCTGTGATTTGTTTTTTCCTGGAAAAGGTTTTGCAGAAACCTTTCCAGAAAAGGTTTTGTGAAAATTGTTCCTAATCAACTTTATACCTAGTCTTCCTTTCTTTTGGGGTACAGTATATACCTTGTACCCTCCTTTTCCTTTGTCTGAGTGGACAGTAAAAGCAATCTTCTTTATCACCTTAATTATTTGGCTTTTAAGATGACCAGAACTGAAAAATATTCTGTAGGTTTTCTTTCTTCATACAGTCCTTATTTTGACCTACAGTCCCGTACAGAGCACTTGGATTTTATCATAATTTAGACATGCGGTAATGAAGATGTTTAATGAGTAGCAAGCCCAGTTTTTGCTTGTTTGGGTCGTGTTGACATGACAAGACCACGCATCTAATGCCTTGGGAAGAGGTCCCTGGAGCTCAGCCCTACACAGCCGGGGAAATTCTGGGCTGCAGAATAGGATGGCACTGTCTTGACCCTGCATTTCATGTCCCTGCAGGACATGTTGACATGTACAAAGTGGTGTCCCTGTTTTTTACAATCACTCTAGCAGCACTCAGAGCAAACATGCCCTGCACAGACCTTCAGTAGGATGATGTGACTCCCATCACCTTCACATGACAAAGCATAAGGCTGAAAAAGTCCACAAGTATGGCTGGCTGAGCTCAAGAACCCTCCACTCCAAGTACTCCAGCTCCTGTCCTCAACACCTGCATCTCTCTGTCTGCACTGATAGAGCCTCTGCCAGAACACAAGCTCAAAAGTATCCTCTGATGAGGCAAGAATGTAGGCACCCTATGGCATCACACCAAGGTGTGATGTCACAAGACTGATGCCACGAGAAGGCGGATTATTTTATATAAAGGATATATATGACCCCTTCTCCCTCTTTCACAGATGAAGAGTTGCCTGAGGTCAGAAAAACCAACTGGGAAGGCTGTAGGAGATGCTTGTGTTTCCAACCCTTGCTGAGTGCTGAGAGAAGCAAGATCCCCAAGAGAAATCATTCTGGGACAGTGGCATAAGTTCTAGGAAGTGAACAACATCAAGCATCTCCATCCTACAACCAAGGCAGTCTGTCCTGCTTCTCAAGGTCCAGCTGAAAAGCCATATACAGATACCTGGGCTGCCCTCAGGTCCCAACTGACTCTCCTGTGGCTGCCATAGCCTGACAGCAGGTACATGATATCTCTGTCTACCAAAGCTCTTGGCTGCCTTCTTACATATAAACATGTTGAAAACAGTGAACATCAGGACCATCAGTAACAACATCAGGGAGAGTCAGGATGTATATTTATATGCAGAGGACAGTAATTTATGCTGATGTAGGCACAATAAAAACGATTCTGGTATGTAAAATCCTAGCAGGTCTAGACAATCACATACATGGGGTCCACTGAGGGACCATCACTCAGGTGGGATGCTTCACAGCATGAAGCTGCAGCCACAATCCACAATTTAGCGTGGAAGCACACAAAGCAAAATTCTGCTTTCTGATCCTGTGGAAAATGAGGCAGGGATCCAAAGATGCATTTGCTATTCTTTTCTTCCTCCTTTCTATGATATATTTTTTCTCCCCAGGTTCTGGATGTACTGAAGCCATTCTGCTGATGAAGGGACCTATGCAACTGTCGTCTGCAAGCATGGCCAGGGCAGGACAGAGTGGTTGGGGCAGGACACAGAGAACACTCAGGAACAGGTACTGGCATGTGCTTAAGGGACAGCAGTTGTGACAACACACCCAGCACGTGGTTACTCTCTACATGGTACAGGGGACCAAACATGGACAGAGTTGGGAATGCCACCTGGACTGAGTCCCTAAAAAATATGCAAGAGCTCTGTAAGCAAAACAAAATGTGAGAGCAAAGGGCCCTTTAAACAATCAAAAATGCATCTGAATTCCAGTCAGATATAACACCAGCTCTTGACCAGCAGCAGTTCTGGTTATCCTGCCTTTAAACTTTTTTATCATGTCCATTTAACATTGCTGAATCTCGTACCTTGACAGCAGGGCCTTAGAAAACAGTTGTTGAGTCTGGCTGTATGTTAGTAAAAATGTCAACAGAAATCAAACTCATATCTCAAATTTATGCATTTCTAAAAACATAATTGTTGTATGATCAATGTCTTTAGGTGCTTTATTAATAGCCTTTACTTGGTAGAGCAGTATATAAGTCTTTTTTGCTACAAGGTGAGAAGAGATAACAGATATTTTTTAAAAACATGGAATACTTTAAACACTAAGAACGGAATTAGTTCAATTTCAGATTAAAAAAAAAGCCTCAAATGTCAGGTGATCTCATTGCAGTCATAAATATCTGGAAGTTGTGTAATTATTTAATGCTTTCCTCTGTTCATAAGCCTCTTAGAACAGAAGCACATTCTCCAGAGATCATTGGCTTACTGTGTACCTAAAGAAATTAAGCTACAGTTCAATTATGGGAAATATTTCATTCCCCCTAGGAGAGGGCAGGTGAAAGTGCTTAAGTTAGAACAGAAGTTAGATTAACAGTAAGAAAGTTATTTAACCCCCAACTTATATAGTGAGGTCTTTGCACAGCTTTGCAGGACCATTTCCTCACAACCAGTGTAAAAAAAAAAGCATAAAAAGCATATATGTTTATTTTTGTTATGGATTCAAAATCCATTTTCAAATCCTATCAGTGAACAGTCATCTTCCATTCAGTAGCCATGTATTCTGTGAAGTTCTTTAAATAATATTTAAAACCTGATGTAAGCAATATGCAGTCCATCAGTATCCTGTATCACCACCCAAAGCATAAGGTGCAACTTGGCAACAGATGACATCTTTCCACTGGAACTGGGTAAACATACAATGCTTTGCCTACAACCTTTACTTTCCCTCTGCCAATTTAATTTCACCATAATTTTGATGAAGTTCCCAGATATGAGTGGTTTGTTGTTTGGGGTGGTTCTATCCTATAAGGTCTAACAGAAACCAATTTTTTCCCATTTCTTTTTAAAGCTCCACAACATGTTGCATATTTCACTAGAAATAGTTTTGCTGTTGCTGGTTTTGCCTTCAACTACACTGCAATTTTAGTGATCCATAAAGATGTTGAGGCCACACTTCAGGAAAGAACACTCACGTCCTTAAATGCACAGCACTGAGTGGCCCTAATGAAGTCAGTGGGAGCATCAGTCTACACCAATTGAGGTAAGTAAGCCTTAAAACCTCAAAAAGAAGTTTGCTGAAACCAAGATACATAAATGCAAATCTGTTGATAATAAACAGAATCAGAAACTGGAGAGCTAAATGGCTTCGCTGACTGCTTTAAAATCAAGATTAAATCAGAGGCTGTCTAAGAACAAGGTTACCTGTTTCATTGACAGAGTGTGGTACATCAGAAAGCAATTAAATCGGAGGACTTAGCATTTATTTTTGTGTAAACTGCAGTCAGTACCAGTCATTGACCAATAACAGTATTTAAATAGCAAGCAAGCAGTGTCACTGTTGGGCCAGAAAAATGAACCAGCAAAGATCAGGAAATACACTGTAGTGGGCAGACAGCTAAGCACAAGCATCAGTTATTTAGGGATTCAGTCGTGCCTGCTGCCCACAACAACAAAAACAACTCCCTCCGCTGTATTTTCAGAAATGAGCTATCTGCCAACCATAACACAGCAGTTGCAAACTTCACTAAAGATTTCAGCTTAATTACTCCAGCATTCCTCCAAGCACTTACAACAAGGAATGATCCACGGCTCTGGAAAACAGAGCATTCCAGCAGCCTCACATCTCTCTAACAAGAGAGCTTGGATGTGAAAAGCTCCATTCAAGCAGTTGACAAGCTTGAAAGCACCACCCCTGCTATTCAATCTCCTTCCAGTTCAGATATATTGTAGGCTACATACAATGACATATTATTTCTTCTGGTTTGTGCTGGCATCCTACAAAGCTACAGAAAGCCTCTCAAGCTGCAACATGTTTGTTGCCTCCTCCTCCTCCTGCTTTTGGAGTTAATCAGGACTATAGCAGGTTTACACAAGAAGGGAGCTTCCATTATTCAGCTGAGAAACGTATAGATGCACACATATTTTATTCATATGCTACAGATATATAGATATCTATATCTACTGCAAAACTTTCACCTCCAGGGAATGCATAAAATAGCAATACTTTCATAATGTATCATTGGATTGCAATGCATAATTTTATAAAGTATTGTATTATGATTATCATACTAATAAGTTATAAACAAGAAAATCTGAGGCATACAAAAAAACATAGTCATTCCCTCTTAAAGACAAGCTCTTTCTTTATACCACACAACCGACCTAAAATAATTCTTGGACTCCTGCAAACATAGGCAGAAAAAGAGCAAAGCCCTTTTGATTGGCACAGGGATAAGCTGCTGCTCAAGGAAGTCTCTGCTCATACTGGTAGTTTCCTCTGTGATGTTCCCCATGATTGATTTTCACAAGTAGGAGTAAAACAGAATCATGCAAGCTGGGACACTGCCTAGAAAATAAATCTTTGAATTCAGCTGACAAAGTGAGTCAAACAGCAATATCATCAGGACCATGATACATCTTAGGTCGCCTTGCCAAAGAGAAGGAGAATCTACTCAGGAACAACACTCTTAAAGAAAAGCAGTTACTGTTGACAAAATGCGTTTTTAATGGCAAATAGTGCCAGGCTGGGAGTGCTGGTGCAGCCTTAGTGACATTAGTGAATGCTGTATCAACTTAAACCCTACAAAGTTCTGGAATAATAGCTCTGAGTGACAGAAGTCTTCTTTATACACTATTGAAACCAAATGAAAGGGAAAGGCAAATAGGTTGCGAAGACATCTGAAAGGAAATTTAATGGGTGAACTTCACTGTTCCTTTTTTTGTCACCACTTTTTCACAGTTCATTGTTCACATCTTGCTCAGGGCTACCTTTTGCCTACTGGTAAATGGCCCTGGTCTTTTACACCCTCTGAATAAGCTGTTTCTAGCTACCACCACCCTTGTTATTTTTATAAAGAACCTTCTTTGCCATCACAAGGCTATTTTCCGTTTTAAATTAAATCGGCTGTCTAGTCAGTACTTAGAAGTAGCAAAACAACTTTACCTGTGAAGAGTAAGGTATACATACATCTGGATTCTTCTATGGTCCACTCTTAGTTTTGACTAAACAGTGATAGCTTGCACTGCTTTCCAGCAGAGTACTTACAAACAAACAAACCCCCTCCAAGATCATCTCCTGATGTTCAAGGATAGAAAGTTTGCTAATAGTAAATAGCTAGACTTAATGGAGAGTGGACTAAACATGACGCTTCATACACAGCTCTCAGCGTTACTGCAATAATTGTCATTGCATTTAAAGTTAAAAACACATTTACAAGCAAACATGTTCCAACATTGGCATCACATTTGTGATAAGTGGTGCTATTGGGGTAACGATATATAACAACATATAACAGAAGCTAAAAATTAAAAACAATCTGCCATGTACCTAAAAAGTCATATAACAATAATGCCCAAATAGACATTCCCCCCCTTCCATTATATCCTGTTAACATAATTCCCTTCTCTGCTCCTTCTAAAATACAAATCTATTTCCCAATCTCACAGCATCTGTACTTTCATATCTTGCTGGTCCACACAATGCAAAAGAGATTTCAACTTGTGCAAACTAAGTCTGCATCACGATGCTTACATGTAAGAGGGGGAGAACAGAGATAGCCAAAGGGGCAATTGCGCATCTCTGCCCCACTTTCATATGCTCTGGATGAAATTACTGGTCTAGAGGAACTACTATCTATTGCTAGAGTGAAGAAATTCCATCTGATGAAAAGGATGAGAAACAAGGAGGTGGGGGGTGTAAAACATCTTTTTTTTGTTGTTGCATATCCAGGTGAACACTTTAAAAAACAGCCGCTGTAAAAGCCAAAGCCACACATGCAATTTTTCCAGGCAACTCATTCTCAAATCTGCCTTCATTCTTTTCCAGTAATTTCACAGAAAAATTCATACGCATTCAGAATGAATAATATGAAGTTACAAATAGGGTATGGAGGCAGATGTCACTGGATTTTTTTTTTTTTTTGTGACAATTAGTGCCACATAAAGGAGCTGCAGAAGCACTCCAAGCAACCATGTCTCCAATTTCTGACTTGGAAACCCAAACCTCAAATCTTTCTCCTCTTTTCAATGTAAAAAAACCTAGTGAAACACAGGGCTCTTTTACTGACAGATTTGTAGCCTTTCCCTTGAGCAGGGAAAACCAAGAAAGGCTGACAGAACACATAAGAGGTTAGACACACAGAAAGCTGCTATACAGGTCCATGTACAGGAATCCCTGTTTATAATTCTCAGGACCAATTGGTGAATTGCATCAGCCTGTGCAGTTTTTGTCTCTCCTGACAAGACAGAGTCAAGACTGCCAGGCTGAGCCTAAACTCTTCATCTCATGGTGAAACTCTTCAGCTCACAGTGCCCTGGGCCCATAGAGCAGCTGAGCTATGACCTGACTGACAGAAAGGTGAATTTCTGTGAACCCAGGTTTTCCCCTCACAGGATTATATATTTTGGTGTAGTTACTCTTTGTCTGTATCTGTATTTTCTCCATCTGATCAAGGCTAATACAGACATCCTCTCTTTGACTTCCAATAGAATAATACTCTGTAATAAAGTGAGGCTTATAAAGTGATCGCTTTGACTGCACAATCTCTAACATCAGAAGTTACAACAATTTCCTCTTTCTATTCCCTTTTTTCTCACTACAAAAGTCCAAATTTACATGCTTTACAAAGAACGATTCACCCACAGAATTATCTGGGAAGAGAGAGAAATTCTCAGGAGAGAGTTTTCTTCAACATCTGCTGGTGCCCAAACTCTGTGAGATCTTATTTCTACTGCTCTCACAGACTCCCTACATTATACAGGAAGCATCCCTTTACTTTTTTCACTCTTTGCTTGCCCAAAGAAGTAATGCAGATGCACACATAACTGCTAATACCTGAGACAGCCTGAGACTGCAAAGCACTTCAAGATTCAACCAAAAGGAAAACATAGGGCTTTTTAGCAATGATCAATAGCTTCTGCATTTTATTGCATGAAAAGCACATATAGTATATGTTGTGTGGAATGTAGCGGTTTTTTTCCTTCTGCTCAGTGAATGGATCATAACAAATTATCTGTAAACCTCTACAGCCAGCAAATGCAAGTGTGCTTTCTCTCCCGTTGAGCAGTGTCAGAGGGCCATGAAAGTACAATGTGTTCTCCTCCTGTCTCTCACAAATCATGAAAATAAAGTGGTACCAGCTGCTTCGGAACAAATAACAACAGCATCTGTTTTTCCTCAGACAAACATAACTTGTACACCACTAATACTGTTTTCCCACTTTTTTTACCCTACTGTCATCTCTCTGCATAAAAGACTCTCAAATGTGATATGGGTAATGTAGGATTGAAGAAGTATCCATCACCATTTACCAGGGGTACGATGCTAAGGAGAACAGACTAAGTGACTGAAAGCATAATAAATGAAGCTTAAAAGAAAAGACAACCAACCAACCAAAATCCCTTCTCAGACCAAATCCTCTCCATCCCAAGGGTTTCATCTACCACATATGCCCACTCACACCCTCAGAAGCCAAAATTTTGTGGTTTTCCCGTTCTGCCCCTGCTTTCTGGATTAAAGTCAGCACCATCCCAACAGCTCCTCACAGCCACTCCAATTCCAGGACAGGCAGCAGCCAGCACTTGGCATCACATTCTGCAGTTCTTAGCACATCCCGAGAATAAATGGGGAAGAATGAATCAGCTCTTTTAGGGTTATAGCATATCTTGGCCATTACCAGAACAAAACTACAGGAGACAGTGTTGATTAATGCAACCCTTCTTTTTCTGCTTCTCAGTTAAGCTTATGAAGGCTTGTCTGTCAACTCCTGTTCTTTCAAATCCCTGCATACATGGGGTTTACTATGATATAATTATCAAAATGTAATTCAAAAAGATGTTTTCTTGCTCTTCAACATCAAGTGTATTTGTAGAGGACATTATAGCTCAGGGAAGAGGGAAAATAATAATAAATCTGCAACAACAAGGACAGCAAATAACAGCCTTCTCATAAGCACTAACAGTTTTATGTCCCTACTAAGGATGAGATAAAGTTGCACTGTAGGTATTAAAAGGAGCTTGAAGAAAGGGAGAGCAAAATATTTCTTCTCTCTCTTAAAAAAACAAAAGGTGCCTCTGATTTTAGGGGATCAGAGTGGGTTGCCATATGACTGCTGTTCACCCAGTCTAACCCTGAAATGGAAAGCATTGAAATACCCATTTATTCCCCTTCCAGCTACATCACCTGGGAGCTGAAAGCATGTTACATGCTGTGACCTCTCCTTGTCTTCTTCCAGGCATGGCTGAGCCTAGTGGCAGAGGAGATTAGGCTCTGAGCTCCACTGGCTGCCGCTGTGTCATTAGGATGACTCATACTGAGGGAGAACTGTGGTTTTTGGTGACTCACATGATGGCTAGTTTGGAACTTAAGCCCTGTGGTTCAATCCTTAGCCTGCAATCCCTTCAATAATCTTTTAATACGAAGTTTAGTTCATATACAGGGCCAGCAGAGCTCCCTTCACTAAAATTAATTGGAAATGGATTGTGAAAAGCCACTCACATTAATCACCATGAACGTTAAAAAGAAAGTATACTTCTTGGGGTGGTTTTTTTTTTTCCATTTTATCTTTTTAAAGCGTACCAGAAGGCCTGCATACCAAAGCCAGTGCACTGCAGTCAGAACCAGCAAAGGCTTTTCAGAAACCTTTGTAAGCACACAGCATCCCTGCATCACAGACGTAACAAACATCCCTATTTCGCCTCAGGCAGAAAACAGCCCTTTGTGCAACATGTCACCTTCATCCCCCACCCCAGCCTCACCTTCCTCCCTCCTGGAAACACAGCTGGATGACTTATAAAATGTGTGCAATATATCATTTTAATTATAGATCACCTGCAGGTAGACCATCAGAGGCCTCTCTGAAGAATAAGGAAGAACAATTAAAGAGAAAAAGATAGGCTGATGCCACTTTTTCCGTCTCCTCAGATAGCACGGTGAGAAGCAGGAACAGAGAGCAGACCAGACGACAGGCCAATTAAAGTTGTTCTTCTGGCTTGGGTGGTGCTGGCACCAAGCCCAGATCTCATTCTCCTGACATCTCCTTTCTGTCCTATGGCATCTTTCATCTAAAGAAAAGCATCTCCTGCACCACCACTGAGCCAGTTCGGGGTTCCAGCTGGCACATATGGTCTAAAGTTTTGCATTTGCTTCAGCACTTTGCTCCACATCATCCTTCACCTCGACAAACAAAAAGATGGTGGTGCAAAGGAACTGGCTCAAAAAGTGCATGTCACAGCTGATCCCAAAATGATGCCCAATGCATCAGTGGAGCTGGCAAGATTTTGAAGACTTCCATGGCCACAGTTGACCTTACACAGAGCAGCTGTTCGTCCACAGGGGCTGTGAGACCACATCAGATTAAAAGTTTGAGCTTTGCAATAGATCTTTGCTGTCCACTTTTAGTTAAATTGGCATTATCTTATTATTCTGATCCATAAGCTTTCTGCTATTACCAGTAAATGGTTTCATTGTTCACATGACAGTTATTTCAGTTCTGAATTGCTCCCAATCAGTCGGCTTTATTCCATCAATAACAACCTAATAAACGAACTTTAATCTTGCAGTAACGGATACTAATGGCAGTTTACTCTGGAGTAGCCTTTAATTAAAGCAATTTAGCCTCAGTACTGGTCACAGTCGAATGGCAGTCCACAACACTGAGGTTTTCCAGTTGAGATCCTGTAGCCCAAGCCTTCAGAGCAAGCCATGTAAGTGGAAAGAAATTGTATTTGTGGACTGAAGTGGCAAACTACTCCCAGATGTTTCTGAAAGATTTCTTTAGCCATCAGCAGGAAAAATGCTCCACAGTTGGGTTGGGTTTGGGTTGTTGGTTTTTTTTAATATAGACAGCTTGTTTTAAACTAATCAATTTTTTTTTCAGTGAAGTTTGAGGATCAGAAAACAAAATAGTTCTCTATCGTAGACACCAGCACAGATTTAAGAAAGAGTACAAGAGAATAAAACACGTCTGTTCCCTGATTATTCCACTGGGTTTCACCCATTCCTCAAAAGAGGTAGTGTTTGCAAACAGGTCTGATTTCAAAAAAATTCAAGAATTAAATACTGCCCTTTTTTCTAGCCCTTTCTCAAGAATTCTGCATATAACAGACAATGTCACAGTTTATCATTGTTCTTTTTTAAGGTCTGAGGTTTTTTTTTTTGCTCTTTCATCTTCAAAGTTATTAATTTCCCTTTTTCTCCTACCCATTTTAAAGACCTTTAATGAATGTGACACTGAAAATGAAGAGTGCAGATTGCCATGGTGGTCTGGGCAGCTTTCAGCAGCCCAAGCGAGCGACTGCTTTAAGGCAACTCGAGTGCTGCCAACACAAATGCTCCACAAGCCTGGGAGAGGACAGATGCTGCCATTTTATTACTGTCTTCTATAAATGAGGCTTGTCATTAAATCCAGGAAGAAAACAAGGACTGGCACAAAGTAAAAAAAAAAAAAAAAACTGAAAAGATATGCAGCATTTGGAGGAAAGCAATTTACAATGAAAGGGGAGTTGCCATAGGAGTAAAGGCTCGGGAGAAGGTAAAACCACAGTCAGAGTTCAGACGATGTAGAGAAAAACCTTAATGCTTTCCTCAAAGATGCATGTATCAAAATTTTCTCCATTTAACCAATGTTAAGTGATCAGACTGTAAAATACCTAATCAATTAACTTCTCTGAAACATTTTCTAGCCAGAGAAAGAAACACTGAGCTGTAACAGCAGCTATCACATTTTTTAACTGATAAATTGAATTAATTACTGTAGACATTTAAATTTCATAGCATAAGATAAGCACAGAAATGTTAACATCCAGATATTTCTATCACCAAAGGAAAGTGCTAAATTTTTCCAGTCAATATTCCCATGGCAACTTTGTTACCGCCAACAACGGAATATGAGACAATGACACAGACTGAGCGTGTAAGATATGAGGGAGAAAGAGAGTATCTAAATGCTTGCAATTTTTTAATTCAGAGAAGGTCAGAAAAATAACAGATGTGCCCCTACAGTGAAGGTAGAGCGTGCTGTGTAATGGGAACCCCTTTAAATCCATTGACATACCCTGGAAAAGGTTACTTGAAGGTTATGAAATAATCGCTTCAATTAGATTTCTAAACTGGAGAAGACAGCCATCTATGTGGCATGGTTGAGGAGCAGGGTAATCTCACATGACACCAGCATACAGGCTAGACAATGCACCTCCTCAATTTTACGATGCGAAATTACTTGGACCTCTTGCCCTCTTGTTATTCCCACTGACAGAGTCCTGCCTGTGCCTATAAACTTTATAAATGGAAAAATAAAAATCAGGAGTAACTCAATGCATTACACAACCTTCTTCACATGCATCTCTAAAACTTGCAAGATCATTTCAGGAAATTTTAGAAAACAATAATTAAACCTGTATAGGCATTTTCAGGTGTTTTTCTTTTGGTCTAATATTTCTGTTTCTCCCTATTTTCTACTCCAAGCAGTCAATGACTTTGCTCTTAATAAAAGTCTTTTGATCTTCTGCCTGATAACCAAATTAACTTTCTCTTTCCCACATAACTATAAATCCATTTTCCCCTAGAGAGGCAAACATAATTACCTCACGCTGTAAACTTGAGATATTTCAGCAACAAAATCGTTAAGTAAATTCATTGTCTGGGGATGGATGCATGTATCTACTTCAAAAATGTTTGTATTTCAGCAAACATATAGGTAGGAAAGATCACAAAAATTACAGCATTCATTCCCTGTCTTGAGGTATCTGCTTATGTCACCATATACAACAGGTAACCTTTTCAGCAGTGAAAGCAGTTTTTTATATTTATTATTGAAGAGCTATAACAAGATGATAGTAGGTTAAATTCAGATAAATCCTTGAAGAAATTTGATAGAAAATGAGAATTGTTTCTGAAATTTTGAAAGATTTACATAATGTTTGGGAACAGCCTTCCATGAATTCCGACTGAAGAGACGAACCCACACATGATGCAGGGAAAAAAGTGGCCCAAGTCACACAGCATGAATTGTACCCAAATGATGACCATTTCTTCCTCAAGTAGAGTGAAAGTGGAGAAATAAAATTTCCATTTGATGTGGTTCCATGTGGTGAGGAACTCCAGTCAACACAGACACCCAAGGTTCCTGCACCAATACCACAGAAATTAAATGAGACACTGGCTTCTTCCTGTCCCTGCAAATTTGCCATCAGCAGAGCTACACGAAGATCTGGGACCACCAGGCATCTGTCATTATCTTTGCACACAAGGGAAAAAAAAGGTCAAGGAACCTGAGATTCCCACAGCATCTTATGAACCACTTCATAAGGATATGAATGGCTTGGAATATCCAATACTGTCACAAAGAAATTAAGAAGAGCCAAGTATTGAATTCTCAGCCTCAGTCTCCAGATTTGAGGATGGTAGTCAAGATCTGCAGGGCACTTTTGAGCCAGTTCTCCAAGTGGCAGCTGAAGCAGAAGAGGCACCGTAGTTTACCCAATATTATCATCATAAAATTAAACAGAGGACAGAGAGCAGATACACAAAAGAGCTCCAGCACAAAGCAACCTGACATGGAGAGGTCTGAAAATGCAACCAAATGTGAGGCCCACCTCTGCTCCGGAGCAGCAGCCCTAGACCGGAGCACCTTTTCCAGCATCTGCCCCTTCCAGAGGGGACAGAGGGATTTTTTCTAAAAGGCTTTAGGCCCTCTGGCTCTGTCGTGCTGGTACTGAGAACAGAATGATTTTACTGAAGTATTTCCTTATCTTCCACTTCAGAAAATAGGATGAATGCCCAGGATAGTCTACTAAGAGTTAAAGCCACTGTGGCTGAAGCAGTTATATATCCAGTTATTTTATATCCAGTTATATCCTGTTATTGCTTTGCCAGGCACCTTTGGTACAGTACTGAGCACTTCCCAGCTTCTTCCTCTGTCAGATTCAGGGAAGGAAGAAATCCAGCATCAACCTATACTGATGCAAATTCAATTGCACTTCTAATAATAGCTGTCATCCTTATCACTTTCCCTGAGAATGTTTTCTGGGTATCCTTCTCCTTTTCTACTGTACTGAAAAAAAAAATTGAATTCTTTTCTCATGGCTTATTCAGTGTTTTGAATCCTGATATAAAGGGAGAGTAGCATTATGGACCATTGTTATGGTGATAACAGGAGTAGTTCCAACAGTGGGCAGGTTCCTTGTGATGGTTTGATATTAATGCACTGGTCAACAAAGGGAGTAATTCGTTATTGTGAAATATCCCAGTCAATAACTTTATGAAATCTAACACTCCTGATGAAAACCCAGCCAAATAATTTTTATACTAAAACCACCCCAAACAATTACTACTAATTTACAATGGTATTTATTCTCCATTCCCCAAAACATTTGTTAACCTTTCCCACCCTCCTGACAGTGTTAAATGTCATTGCATTTCCAGATGTGAGGGGTCTCCTTTGTCATATGCCAGCACCCTAGGTAATTAAAATTTATGCCAGAGAAAGTTTCATATTTATATATAATATTGCACTGCATTGAGGATCTAAGTAGTTTGTATTTTAAAAATAGGATGCTTTACAATCCAGTTCCTCCCAAAGTTGCTGGTAACACTCCTTCACACTCCCTAGATTACCCCTCACTTTACTGAACAGCTCTGCACACTTTGCAACCTCTTCAGCTGCCTCTTTAGCTATTGGCAGGGTACAGCACTGAGCACAGCATCCAGTATTATACTTCCACAGTTTTTTGGGCAATGTATCTGTGACAGGGTATTCTCCAGAACTTCCCTGTCTCTGCTAAAAAGGAGGGTGAATTTTTAACAGAGAACAGAGTACAGAAGGGTTGCAGCAGCATAAGAGTAGCAATTCCCCCCCTCCAAATCACACACCCAAATTCTGAGCAGAAACAGGGAAACACTCTTGGTCATAATTCCAATGTTACGGACCAGCTGACACCAACAGAGTAAGAGCAGTTTTCACATTATCTGCAAGGACAGAATTTACAGCGCTTTTCAGAATTTTCCTGTAATGTCAGTATTTTCACTGCTGCATCAAAAACACCCAACAGTTTCTGATACTAACAGAAGAGGGTGTCTATCCTCTGTGCTTCACAAAAATCAGCAAAACAGAGAGTGATCATCTGAATTGCCTTATTTCTCTATCAGGCAGTATTGGTGAAGAAGAAAGGTTTAAAGGCAGAAGGCAATAAGCACGCCATACAGACAGACACATCTTGCCTGCTTTTGCATTGTATAACCTTTTTTAATGCAAGACTTAAATAGGTCAAATTAGAATTGAAATATATTTGTAACAATGATTTTGCTAATAACTTGCAAGATTACTTTAATCACTTTGACATCCACTATAACAGACTTCTTGCATTTATATATTTATCTGTTTTTTGCACTTAGGCAGACCTTCTTATTAAGGAAAATCCTTCACTTTGACTCATTCTACATTCCTACTTTAAAAAAAAATCCACATCACCTTTAACATTTAGATTATCTACACTGTAAAATAAAAATTCAAATTACCATCACAAAATCTAATGGGATCACATCGTTTAAATTCACTGAAAAACTAAGGTCATTCCACTCAGCCAATAAAGGTTTAAAGTGGGAACATTAAAAGAAATAAACCAGAAAGAAAATGGGCAGTAAAACATTTTCTGAGGAGAAACATGAATTGTTTTCTTTTTTCTTACTTAGATGATATAGGTGGCAGAAGGACACATGGGAAAAGTGCTCAGCATGGGAATAACTCCAGGAAACGTCTATTGGCTTCAGCAGAAGGAAATTATAGTAATGTGGCATAGAAAAAAACACTTCCTCAATACGTAAGAGTTGCCTTTATGTCCCAATGTCCCTTTGAGCTAAGACTGAGAGAAAAATAATCATAGAAGAGGAAAAAAGAAAACAAGGAAAAAGATTGCCCTCCTGTGGAGACAAGAGTTCCTTCTAAACAGCTCAGTCAAGGACAACACCGCCTTACAAATTTTTCATGTAGAAATGCTCATGGTGCACTCTGAGACATGCAACACCCATCAGTTCTGGTGAATGCATTAAATATTCAGGTTGTGTTCACACGCTCCAGTCTGTGCGTTAAGACCATCCTAAGCTCCGCACCTCTGGAACATCACTTCTGCTGCATCCTGGCAGATCAGCAGCTACTGTTGATGCCTGTCTAAGCCCAGCATTCCCAAACACCTCAAGGTCAGGAAATCGAGGACTGCATTGGATATTCTTGTTTTAATAACCGTGAGGAGAGCAGTAGGTCTCCCCAGGTAGTACTCCAATTCAAAGCTGTCAGTTCTCTGCCAGCACTTACAGCAAAGAGTAGCATCACGTTGCTTGTAAATGATGAAGGATTGCCTAATTCTTCCCTAGTTTGTTCACATACATCTCAAGAATGCAATATGTGGGTGACAAGTGACAAAGAATCAAAATGTTTTAAAGTAATAGTTCATCCTGAAGGAACCAGAGCTTCACCTGCCTGTCTTAGGGGCTAAAGGAGTACGCTCCAGAGAACAGAAATAAATTACAATTGTCAACATCCTGGCAGAAAAGAGGCTCAACAGAAATAATAGTTTTGGTCTTTTCTTATCGAAGAAGCAATGACAATATTGTCACTTCCCTCTCCCAAATAATTACAATTCTTCCTTTACAAAAACACCTAAGGGCTCATTTCATTTTAAACATATTTTATTAATGAGTTATTCCACTGAACAACTTGATATTATCTCCTTTTTCCTGTCCTTTCAACGGAAGAGCTAGCAAGCCACTTTGCAAAGCAGCCTCAGTCAATCTACTTTCAAGGGGTTTTTAATGTGTCATGGCAGGTGATAAATATCTCTCTGCCTCCACTAAGCCAGAAAAGAAGCCAGAGACTTCAAGGAGACTGCTTGATATTTGCAAACTTTGAAAAATAAATGACAACACATCAATTATACCTAAATAGAAGAACACAGCTATGCAGGTAGAGCAGATTGTTTTCAAGATATAACTCTAAAAAATGCCAAGCTTTTATTTCCTGGTGAAAAAAAAAAAAAATAAGGCTTTCTCAGTTCCTAATTATCTTGGGTCATTTTTTAGATGGAAAGCATTTTATCTAACATGGTGGACTGTAAACAAATGTAATGAGTTGAATTTTTCAAGTGACAATATCCTTTTTCTTACTCACAAAATAACCTGCAAAGACATTAGCAAATCAAGAACACTGGCAAAATAAAATCTTTGTACTGGGGTATGTCTGTGTAATGTAACAGTAAAATTGATGGAGTGTTGTATTTTCCGCAGAGTCTGCATGGTCCTGTACAATAAAAAATTCTTTGGATACCCTTATTAATGTATGAATATAGCTGAGGAATTGACCAAAATAAATTTGAAAGGGAGGAGAGTATTCATTCAAGTTCAAAAATAAGTTTATCCTGAACCATGTTTATTTCCCACATTAATTTTCTTGGGTCACATAACAATCAACCCTTATAAAGTATATATTAATTTTGAATGCAAGAAATTTGATCAGTGTCAAGTATTAAGTTTAACAATAATATGTGAACAATCTAAACTTCCAAACCAGTGCATCTAGGGGAGGACAAAGATAAACCTATCAACCAACTTCAATACATTCCTACTTTTATCCCTATCAGGGTTTCATGTTGCCCTTTTGTCTTCAGCAAGGGTTAAGAGTTGCTACTGGTTTCTCTGTCACATTGAACTGAACTTTAAATTTAAAGCTGGACCATTATTTCTTCAGCTCTCTAGTAATGACCCACATCTGCTTATCATTATCATAATCCACAGAACACACCACAGGTAAAAACCACGTGGGCTGGTTTTCCTGGTTTTTAATGTGACTGTGCTTGATTGCTCTGTTCTGTTTCAGTGCATCACTGGCTGCCCAATTGCAATACTAAGGCTTTCAATAACCACAGCATCACCAAACACAGTAAGACATTTCTTGAAAACACTCTTCATAATTTATAAATAATTTCCTTAGGAAATTCCTTAGTTTATTTGACTTCACAAAGCTTGTCTTCAGATTTCCTTTTTTTGTTTGTTTGGGTTTTTGTTTGTTTGTTGTTTTTTGTTTGTTTTTGTTTTGGTTTGTTTTTTTTTTTCTTGTTTTGGTTTGTATTTTGGGGTTTTTTTGTAACACCCAGTACCTTTTTTGCTTTCAAACCATTCGTCCATGTGTTCTGCAGATAAATTATAAGGCTTGGAATGCCAGTAGCCTGGTCTTATTCAGATTATATCAAGAGCAGTCTGAAAAGCTGCACACTTTTTCATTAAAAAGTTTTCATGCTTGCTTAAGACATTAGTAGTACTAATTAAATCAATATTTTACTGATCCTTCCCCACAGACTTCCTATTCTTGTTCAAGCATTCACACCTTGCTCTCAAAGCTGGTTTTCTACTGCAGTTACGGACTGCACTGGATAGATCAGCACTGATCCCTCAGACAAATTCTTGTTGCTTCTACTTGCAGAATTAACAGGCATCTTTGTTAGACAGACTTACAATAAAAATTAAGTACTGACAGAATTTTAAATAGCTGCCCTTAGTCTTTAAGAATTTCTGCTTATTAAAAAGTGGTGCAGAGACTGTCCTAAACTCCAACACAATAAAATCCACACGTGGTCTTATCAGTCTGGGACCAGAAAAATATATAATCACATCATGTAGTATCTTGTGTAAACTAATTATTTCTACTACAGCTGATTCAATTTGGCTCACTGCAACCAAAACCAGACATAAGGCTTCCAGATAAGCTGATGGGGGACAGAGTGGCAGCATCTTCTGTCAGGGCAGAGGGACAGCTAAGGCTTAGGATGCTACATTAAAAAAAAAGTAGGTCTTTAACAAGTAACCTTAGTTGACAAAGGCAACCGGACTTGGGAATTCAAACCTTGGAAGAGGTAAGTGTGAAGGTGCTCTCTCTTGTTCCCATCCCTCACCTTCCCAGAAGGGCTTAGTTTATAGTACAAGACGACATTTCAGACAGAAGTGAAATAATAACTACATTGGGAAAGAAATAAGGGACAAATAAGAAACACCTAGTAATAGGAAACATTACTCACCAGAAGGGAAATGCAAGTCACATAAGTTATGTCGTGCAGGGATAACAAAGACACAGAGTCACACTGAGATGTGTGGTGTAAAGAAATTAAAAAGAGGAGGGAAGGCTCTTCAGCTGAATATTTCTGCAAGACAGACATCAAAGAAAGAAGAAAGTTTTTCTGCATATTAGATGTAGTATAAATCACATCGTGAAAATAAGACAAGTAATTTGCTTTCCATTTCAACAGGAACACAATGTTGATCTCAAGGGGAAAAAACCCCAAACAAACAGGTGAAGTAATGGAAATTAGAAAAGGATATTATTACAATTGAAGTATGAAAAATATGCAGAGGATGATAAATCCAAGAATCTAGGCATAAAATTACAGATCCAGAAGGTTTTTTGTTGGGTGTGTTTTTTTTAATTATCAAAATCATGGGTAGTTTCATGTGTAGAGACTAACACTTATATTTAGGTGGGAGGAGGACTAGGAGAGTGATCTGGACCATTTCTATATGGTTGTTCAACTGCTTACTTTAATATGTCAGAACACCTTTCATCTCTCAAAGAAAAAGCTGTAGGTTTCCATTCTAAGGAGAACTTTACTCTGATGAACTCTGGTCAAAGTACAGTGTGTTTATATTCTGACTGTCACTGCGTGCTAATATCACAAAATAATTTTACATTGTCAGTTGAGATTCTTATCTTGCATAAGTCAAACATTTATAGCTGTACTCAAAACATTGATCACCTTTTTTTAGGGAGAAAGTCAGTTATGACTTTGTCAAGTCAGGCTGTTCTGTTTACTGCAAGTAAAGCTGGAGAATCATTTTTGCTGTTGTTCTTTGGGGATTTTATTTTATTTTTTTTAAATAAAGTGTTAAGCACCAGGCCAAAACCAGTGTTTGTGGTATTAAAGCAGGGCCAACTTTCATTCTACAAAGTAATTTCTATTAAAAAAAATAAATGACGAAACCAAGAAAGTATGAAGTCATCAACCGATACGGTATTTGAGGACAATATTGAGATTTCTCCAAATTGCTTGGTTACTCAGATGTTTCTTTTCTTGTTTTCCAATTTAAACAAAGTAAAAATAGATGTAGTTGCTGGTGCTCACAATGCTGCTGCCCTGCACCACCCCAACTGAAATGCACTTAAGTAACAGGCGGAGTTATATAGTCACGTAAAATTTTACTGGCATGAGCTGGTTTGGAGTGGGTGATCCAGTGGTAGATAAACAGTGATTCTTCAGTCACATCAAGAATACCATTTTAGCAGCTGTTACAGATTTAGCATTAACAGGGGTTTTTTTAAGCTCTACAGAAGAATACTGTGGTTTTGAAATTTCGTGTTAGATGGATGACATAAGCAGCCATGAGCTCTTGGTTTGTCTTGAACATAAGGTGTTACCTAAAGTTCATGAAAAATGTGACAGATCTACACATTGATATTCAACTGCTGTACTTCACACAGACTTTTATTTTAATGGAGTGAAAATATGTACACTCACGTATTTTTTTCTACTCAAACATGAGGTGGTACCTACTGTATATTATTAGTGTTAAAAATTAAATAGAATAAAGCTAAAAAAATAATTACCCTAACTTACCCCAAACGACAATTTAGACTGTCTGAGCTGCACATCTCAAGCAAGCTTTCCCTCCCCCATCCTGAATAAGCAGTAGTGACAGCTTTGCTACAGTAGCATTTGTAATTGGCTTCAGGCACTACAGTCTGTGACCGCTGCAGCTGATGTGGTAGATTTAACCTGAGATATGATAAGTTAAAATAAACAGGGTGCGATGGAGCTGATAAAACGGGCATCTGGAAAAAACACTATGATCACGAAAAAAAGAGAAAAGGGTATCATCCAATACAAACCTTCAAAGACTGTTTGTCAAAAAACATGTATGGAGAGATTTTAGCTTTACTGGCTAAGCTAATTTACTCATATTGAAACAGAGTTTCAATGTTTATAATTAGATTTATCTCTGACTTGAACTCTCTGAATCCAGCCATTCCTGCTGATGTGTCCTCTGTACAGTACATAACAAAAAGTCAAAAGTATATTTTTCAAATAGTCAGAATTGCCTGGAAATTTTCATAACAGATAAACTCCGCTTCCTCTCAGTGCAAAGTCTTTCTAAATGTAGCTAGGAAAAGAAGTGGTGCCTGGTTCCTTTTTACCACTTATGTCAACGCTGCTGACATGGTAACATTTTCCATCCCCTTGATCAGGGTAGTCAGGGGAACTGCCCAAGACTCCGGTTACGAGGCCCTACAAGTAGTGAAGGAGCCTGCATTTCTCAGTGCAAGAAGCAGGGGAGACATGTGGGCACACCAGCTGTGCTTGGGCTTTAGCCACACACTCTGTTGACAATTCCTGGATTTTGGCCATCTTAAAACTTGTATTTCACTGAACTTCCATTAAGCTTAGAATCTGTGGAGATGACAGGATCCTCAGTTAAAAGGATCACAGGTTTGAAATAACTCACTGCCATTTCCAGATTAAGAGTCTTCAGTTGAGAATAATCTAAGAAGCATTTTTTCCTAAGACTGTCATTGCCACTCTTCTGGAATTTTGGTGGAAAAGCTGCTACTAAAAAGCATCACGTCTACAAAGCCACTAGTGTGGGACAATGCAGCAGGCCAGACTGGGACCAGCTGATGCTTTTCTACTCGATTTGCATTTTCCTTGCTCAAGATGATGCTCTGTTACTGGCATTGATGACTCAAAGATCAGATGTATTGTGAAAACTGTGAATTCAGGAAGTCAAGGCCATGAGATCTAAGCAGGAAAAAAAGGAAGCAAATAAATCTATGAAAATAATATTCAGAGATATACAGTTACAATCACAAATATTTTTCCATTTGTTTTATTCCAGTTGGCCACGTTGTTGATTAAATAAAGCTGTGCCTAAAGATCAGTTATGAAGGATGCTGCAGATGAGCAGTATCAGCCCAGGAAAAGAATCTTAATAAATTGCAAATGCACTTTATTTTATATTAAAATTTAATCAGATTAATCTATTTCTAATACTGTATGCTAACAACTTGGGCACATAGTCCCTCCCATGATATTACTCTCACTCTCATAATGCAACTTGATTTACATGGTATTAAGCAGCAGTTGAAAGACAGACACATTAGGGATGCAACTGTCTCTAAAATTCTTATTAAGAGAACTGAATCTTTTTTCAATTGTGTTGTAACATTTCCATCAGATCTTTTAGAGCTGAAGTCTTGAAGCTAAAATACAAGTTGCTTGGCTTCATCTGTTATGGGAAAGGAAGCAATAAAAATAGCAGGCAAATGGACAAAGGCACTGTCTTTTGATAGTTATCTGAATTTATTTGACATCACCTCTTTAATACCCGATTTAGTGCGGCCTTATGACCATTTAAGATGAGAGAAAAAGAACTTCCCATCATGCAACGATGTGGGGGTCTCCAGAGCTGTAGCTCCAGGCTCGAAAGGAAGGTCAGGGTGGAGAGGGACTGGACTTCAGTCCAGTGAGTGCTGAAAGGAGAGAAACTGCTGGAGGGGAAGTTTCTGCAAAAGGAAACACCAAGAAACCTTTTACTTCTCAAATGCTTTCCCAGGGCAGACAGCCACATTCAGACTTTGGATCTCTCTTAAGAGAGAGAAGTCTTGATTTTAAAAAAGGGATCTAACAGTG
>JAWWLV010000002.1:667482-685412 GCA_035041135.1 Platyrinchus mystaceus
CACCCCAAACCTGAATAGGGCACTTGGCAGCTCACCCCTGTGAGCCAGCTGGGCATCACCACGAGCACAAACACACCACAGTTCCATTAATGCTTCCAGCTGCTCCCATGACTTTGAGTAAGAGCAGTACCTGGCGGGTGAGGATTGCTGCCCAAAACTCAGAGGAAAATGTTCAAGAGGAACGGTGTCTGTGTCTCTGGTAGTCATGGGTGTGTGTGTGTCCCAAAGAACCTCACCAATTTTCAGTGCAGATTAAACCACTCTCTACACATTATCACTGGCCAGTGCTGCCACTTGTGGTTAAACCCAGACAGCAAATAACCCGATTTAACTCACTTCCCTTGTTGCATTGGGAAGAGATCTGGAAAGTTAAAAGAAAGAAAACTTGTGGGCTGAAATAAGAACAGTTCAATAACTTATAGAAAATTATTATTGAAAATAATAATAATAATTGTAATGAAAAGAAAAATAACAAAAAGAGAGAGAAAGAAAATCCATGAAAGACAAGTGATGCAAATAAAAACAACTGTTCTCCACCAGCCAGTCCCTGAGCAACAACTCCCAGCCAAACTTTCCCACTAATTTATAAACTGAGCATGACTCCATATGGCTTGGGATATCCCTTGGTTTAGCTGGGGTCATCTGTCCTGGCTCTGTGCCCTCACAGCTTTTTGTATGCCCCAGCCTCCTCTCTGGTAAGGTGGGATGGAAGCTGAAAAATCCTTGACTTAGTGTAAGCACTGCTCAACAGCAACTACAACATCCCTGGGTTATCAACATTATTCTCATCCTAAATCCAAAGCTGTACTGGCTGCTAGGAAGAAAGTTAACTCTGTCTCAGCTGAATCCAGGACACTAGTATAGTTTGCAAATGGGTTGCAGTACTGTATTCATGTTAATCACACAACTGTCTATACAAAAGGCACTGAAAGTTTTTAAAAATTGTGAGAAATACTACATTCTTCTTACTTTTCAACAACTCATCTTCCTCCCTGGACTTAACAACCTACAGAGGTCTGCAGTAACTCACACATTGCATATGGAAATATCACTGCCTTGTGTAGCTTCAGCAAGAGATTTAGAGTTTGTTTTATCTGCAGGTACTAATTTACTTCAGTGGTTACAAACAGCCTGCTCAGGCCTGAGCCACGGGGTAATGCCACCACTCCTCACTGAAAAAAGCTCTGGTTGCAAATGAGAGGGGAAAATACACACCAATTAATTAATTCCCCAGTTAATAAACCAGAACAGCTCTGGCAAATGAGACCTGCACATGCATTGTGGTGCATGAGTGAAGATCCCTTCCCAGCAGGGCTGGCACTGCTGCCCCTGAGCTTTCTGAGCATCTACCAGGATAAGAGCACAGCTACAAGTGGGACACCCTCTCCATTTCATAGCTATCTGTCACAAGTCACCACAAAATAAAATAAGGTGACCCAGGAGAATGAAGCCAACAAGGCCATTTATACATCCCTTATATTGACAGATGAAGACAGGACATTATCAAAACAGCCTAGCAATATTTAACCCATATTCAGCCACTTCAATGATGTTCTCAGCCAAGGTGACTCCCACCCACTCCTCAGATCCTCCACCTAAAGGACTTTACTCCAGGCATTACTATTTGCTCATATTCAGTCCTAAATCAAAAGGCATTAAAATAAAAACTTCCAGAAAAAGAAAGGCAGAAAGGAAAAACTTAAACACCAAGAACTACACGTGTACTTGCAGCAACTTCCTTCCCCACGACAAAGTGGCAAAACATGCCTGCTCTCCTTTTCCCTTCCCTGACTCAGGGGTCAGTTCACTGATTTCACACCACCTTTAATTTAACAGTAATTTAAAAGCAAGCTCATGTCCCCCCACTGACACTACATGCCTTCATATCCCATCACCAGGTTGTATCTCAGCTTTGGGAGAGGTTAAGCTGTTTGCTTCCCAAAGCCACCATATGGCTGTGGCAGTGTCAACTCTTCCTGTCCCAGCTGTCTCCACACAGGTTGCTAACCTGGATTAAAGAGGGCATGTTCAGCTTCCTAGTTAAGGATATTCATTTTCCATGGATGCTGGTGAATGCCAAAATCTATACATGCCTACATGGGATACTTTTGTAGTATCTGCACATACAAAAGGATGTCTCAACACTCTCCAGTTCTAATTTTCATCCCAAGACCCAAAGCATCTACAAACAAGACCTTCACTGATATTATTTCCCTGTTCTATCCATCAGAAAAGCTGTTTCCCAGACAGGGAAGTGACCCATTCAACAGTTTAAAAGCTGAGTTGGAAACATGATGCTCTACCCACATTTCAACAGAGAAGAAAGGGAATGGGGGATTTTCCAGGTGCCCCTTTCATCCCACTCTGTGGATTCAGGGGGAATCTGGAAATATATTTGGTAAAATTGGCTCCGGCCTCACAGTGCCATCCATCAGCACAGGCCTCTCCATCACAGAGGATCTTCAACAACTGCAAACAAATTTCATAAAGGCAGCATATTATAAAAACACTGGTGTTGTTAAAAGTGAGTGGATTTGTCTGGGAGTAAGCACATACTTCCTGACAGCACAGCATTATTTCAGGAACATTTTTTTCTTTGCCTTCCTTCAGAAGAAGGGTATTATTTGTTTTATAATGTAACTCAAAATACCTCTTTAAAGTCCATAAGATACTATGGAAGCCAGCACATTCACAATGAATAGCTTCTGCTTCAGGTTCATTTCTGGTTTATTCCCTAAATGAAGCACAGAGCACCAAGCTTTATACAAAAGTGAGTTAAAAGTAGATGCTTCTAAAATGAGGATTGTTGTCATGAAGGAACCATAAGAATTCTGTCTAAATATGGATGAGTGAAACACAAAAAAACCCCAAACCAAAACCTGCAATGTATCAGGAACATTTATGAAGAGTAAGTACTATATGCAATTAAAAACAGGTGAGTGACATCCCTCCTTTCCAAACCAAAATAACAGAAGCAATTATGTCAGGTTTTGGACTTATGCTCTTGAATATTCTTTTTTTATTATTTTTTTTTAATGAAGGCTGGTTTCAAGTCACGTTTTGTTAAACATTTCAAAACATAATAATAAAATGGCCATATCACTCTTTATAAATTGTATTTTAATAGACTATTTGCTCCACCTTGAAAGTAATATTTTAATAGCTGGAAGAGAGAAACTGTGCCTTTAAGTCACACTGAATTTTTGCCATTGAGTATCGTAAACCTCCTGAAACATACAGCCTAAAGAGAAATGCTGAGTTCTTTACAGCATACACCACAGCTTTATTTACCTGAGTTACCAAATCCTGAGAAGATGGACTTCAGGACAACTGCAGAAACTTGTTTGTGCTGTTGTCCAAAGTAACTATTTAAAAAAAATTTCTTTATTTTCATGTTCAAGTGCTCATTCTTTTATTAATCTTGTTGTTAAACATTATCAATCTTTATAGAGGCTTATTATTACTGAATCAATAAGATAATGTTTATTGTTCATTTTAAAGGGATAATGAAATCCTCTAACAAGCTGCAGGGATGAAGAGAACCTCCCTGAAAAGTCCTTCTTTGAAAAGGTCATTCTTATCAGCAACTCTTCTATATACTTAAAACTGATTGTGGCATTCAGCAAGTTTCATTTTTCAGCTAAATTATTCAACACCTGTAGGAAGCCATTCTGAAAGCTTTTTACACAGCATGAGATGAAACACAAGTGGTACAGGGACGAATATTTGAAATGGCAAAGTTACTAGGCATCTGAACATCCAGCCAAAATGAGTGCCAGGAAGAAAAACAGCTGGCTAAACTCAAGGAAAAGTCAAGAGAAGCAGGTTTAGTTAGAACACAGACTCCGAAGAATGTGTCAAGTATAGTATCTTGAAGGGCACCTCTCCTCAACACTGATAAATCACTCACTTTATAGATTTTTTGGTCCCGTTCGCTGCTCATTTAATGCCTCTGCATAAAAGCATTCAGCCTTTTGGCTGCTGACCTCCTTTCAGCAACCCACCCCCCCTTGGTCCTGCAGTAATTATTGCTGCTGTACTTCCTTGCCTCAGGAGCAAGGTCACCCATCCCAAACTGTTTCACAGGTAACTCAGCAGCCCACGCGTCTGTGAAGCCAAGGATCGATCTACTGCTCAATATTCACCCAAGGACAGCTTCAACACAACTCTGGTTTTTAAGAGTTTAAGGGTTGTAAGGGCAGCTCTGGTCAAGAGAAACATTCCAACTCCTGCTGTAAGTGCCAGGAAAGTAAGGAATGATGCCCTGACTGCAGGTTGTATCTAGAACATAGGACCTGCTTCAGGGAAAGGAAATACCACCAGAGAAGTAGGAGATGGAGACCACCAAATCCTCACTTGGGTCTGAATCCCCTAGAGCCCATTCCAGGCATGCTCTGGATAGAAGTCACTCTGGGTTCTCTTGGGCACTGATGACTTGTTGAGCAAGTTCCACCAGCTCAAAAGGAGAAAGAAGGAGACCAAGCAGATGAGTCACATAATTTACAGCATTTCCTGGGGGCTTTTGATGTGCGAGTGGAGGATGAACACCTGAGAGAAGGAATATTCCCTGTCTGTCTATTGTGGAATTTGGCTCAAAGTGGAAGCTTCCTTAAAGACCAAGAGGTATGGCTCATATAACTAAAAAAGTAAAACAGAAGTGCTTCTCTGATTGAGTATTTCTTACTGAAATGATGCACACATAGCACTGTTAGCTAACGGGAACTCAAATACCATCACATATAGTTGCCATAGTAAACCAAAATTAAATAATTATTCACGGCCGAAGTGATAATCTGAATAAACTAGACAAGAACCTTTTGACTAGAAAAAAAACTAATATCATTGTTAATAGCTCGATTTCCTTTATATTAGATTTTTAACTATAGCAGTACCACCAAACCAACAAACAAAAAACCCACCCGCAAAAAAAACCCAAACCCAAGCAACAAGAAAAAAACAACCAAAAACCACTGTCACATGTGGCCGGTATATACAAACAGAAAATCACACTGTCCCAGTTAATGTCATGTTATCTCAAGGAGGAGGGGAAAAAAAAAAAAAAGATCTAGCTAGACACATTACATTTTCAGATCTCACTAAGCAAGCACAAGAGATTTCTACAGCATTTTCATGTTGCTGTCATATTTGCATCAACTTCCTTTTTATGCTCCTATGACAAAACACAGAGATAAAAGATCAACTGATGTTCCTGTGCAAAACACTGAAGTGCAGATAAGTGAGGATTATCAGACTTGCATTTGGCTTTGAGGGAAATCATAGTATATGAAACTTTTAAAAATACCTGTTCTTGTAAAGGGCAGGACTAGAACTATTCTAGTCAGACTTTTAAGGAGTTATCTGATAAAAATATATCATAATAAAATGCAATACACTAAAATAATTTCAACACATACCTGTCTTAAAGAACATCCCAATTTTGAATCTATATCCTAAACCAGAGGGATTGTGGCTTAAAAATGTCAGGGAGGGGAAAAAATAATTTTAAACAAATGAATAATAATCTTTACTAAGAAAATTAATGTTCTGCTTTTATTTTTATCAGCTGACCTCTATAAAATCTCCCTAAACTCCATAATACAACTGTGAGCTTGCACATGAAAAGTCAAAAGATCACTGAATGCTTTCACCTTCCAGAATTAGAAAAGAAAGTAACTTTTTTAATTAAAAATAGAACTTGATAACCTTCAAGTATTTAATTTTTAATATCAACCTCTTAGTTCTGTCCCAATTATATATCCCTTTATCACTTATGTTTATAATATCTTAATACAATATATATTATCAGCAAATAACTAACTGAATCAAAACATGCAAAATATTAGCAAATTTTCAAGTTTAAAATTAGGAATCATTTTACATTCCTTAATGTAAAATATGCAGTCCTGAAGTAATTCTGCATTTTGTTTTCTTTTAAAAAAGTTATCAATAGAAGTCATGTTTTAAAAGACAAAAGAACAGTCAAATAATTGAATTCCATTAGATGACTGAGTAAACTTGTCAGGTTTCAGTTCATATATTAAAAAATAATTTTGTACTAAATGTTCAGCTGTGGAAAAGGAAAAAAAGAGAAATTTTCATTATTTTAAATAGATTTTATAGTCTTTGTGAGACTGTTTTTTTGTTGTTTGTTAAATGTGTACATTGAATTTTCATGCATTAATGCTCACACAGATACTTCTGTATTTCAGCTCTGATAGGGACTGGAGCTACGGGAGGCAAAATATTCTGGAGGGGGACAGCTTGGGGTATTTCTGGCACAACTGGAAGCAGAAGATACTGAGATTCCTTATAAAATTTTGGAGCCTTAAGACTGTCAAGCATTTCAAAAGTTTTGCTACTGTCTTGGATTATTCCAAACCAGGTGACACTTCTGTGAATATCCTTTAAGGGTATCATGGAACTTTGTCAGGAGTGTCTTAGTGATGCTCAGTAACACAGGAACCAAATGGTTTTGCCAGATCTAAACCACATTTGATTCATCAGCACAACTGTTGCTACCGCTGCCATGCCATACTGGATCAGATCCCTCAGAAATTCATTGCAAGGAAATAAACACAAAAAACCCACACCAACAAAGCCTAACCTGTTTTCTGTGATTTCCCTGCTCTAACAGCTGTCTTGCTTCTCCCAAAGTCCAGCCCCTAACATGCAGAAGGGCTCACACCACCTCCTCCTATCATCCTGTGCTGTACCCCTGAGTTTGCTCCTCTGACACCTGCGATCAGCGCTGGCCCTGCTGCCTGCACAACTTTCCAAGTAGAAGCACATCACTCAGACACACCATCTCTTCTGGTTTATTGCCAGATTACTCCATGTTTACCCTGGAACAGGTCAACCACTGAGCGATGACTTTGTGCTTTCCTGGCTCCTGTGCTTTTTTCCACCCAGTTGTCCCCACTAGCTTTGGCTTTGCTATTCTCTTTGGTGTTCAAACACAGACACAAGCGTGTCTCCCACTTAAATCACTGTTTCCCAGCTCTGCTGACCTCATTAGATCCAGGCTTTAGAGTTGTATTTCTGTTCAGACCACACAGCTCCGCCAAAATAGGCACTCGGCTGACAGCATTGCTTCACTGCATTGGCTCAAGACAGATATACTAAGCCATCTTGTCTGAAAATTTACTGCTGCAGTAGCTGGTTGTTCCTTAGTTATTCTTTTCAAGGCTTTCTTGCCAAAGACTTAAGTCAGCTGTAAAACCCACCTGCAGAGAACATGCCCTGGACAGTGGCTCACTTCCCTATGCTCCCTTGCCCCAGGGGTCTGACTGCAAATAAAATGACAGCAAAGTTCAGTCCAATACTATTGACATGTTCTTCCGAAGTGTCTCAGGAGAAAAAGGAGAAAAAGGAGAAAAGGTGGAAGAAACCCTAAATCTATATACTGCTATTACACAGAAAGCTGTATGAGCATTACCACTAGCAAGAGGAAGGGCAAGCAAGCAGCTGAAATGGGAGAATTATTCATTAACCATGTTTTCTCTATCACAAAAAATACTTTCTCATTGAAATATTTATACTCAGATTCTTTTAGAAATTAGCACCTCTTAGCAAAGGATTGCCCTATCCCCTCAGGTATAACTCAACAGCAATTACCAAAACTTTAAAGCAATTCATAGCAAGGCAAGCCTCTACAGTAAGAGAAGGCAAGAGGAGGCCAAGGATGCTAATACACCTGGCCTGCAATTCCCATGCTTTATGGGAATTTATCCTGATTCACTAGAGGCTTGGAAATAATTTTACCTTGCAGACTACATCTTGTCTCTGTTTGGAATCCTTGTTCCAAATGTAATGGTGTCACCAAATGGTGCAATCAGCAGTAGGAGCATTCAGAAGCAGATACTTCACTTGAACACTTTTCTAAAAGAACCATCCTGCACTCTACCTGGCTCTTTAGTTGAAGTGGGCAAGCAGTGACTGCAACAGGGTGGTTCATTCCAACAGGTAAAACAGAAGCTGCCTTTCTAAATGATCACTGCAGTAGTATCAAAAAAATCTTGTTCTACATGTGAAGAAATACTTTGGATGAGTTATTTCACAAGACCTGAAGTGAACCAATATGCTCAAAAGGAGGCCCAAATCTACCTTATGCTCTTCATCACTCCTTTGGCCAGTCAGGTCAGTATTTCCAGTGCTCAGGTATCATCCTAGGGGCCCTGTTAGCACATCCACTCAGGGAGGCACAGGGCAGCACTGATCCCAACTATCACCATCCCTTCTGATGAGTGGAGCAGAGCTTTACTGAGAGAGAGGAGGAAAGCCCAGCTTACCATCTCAGTCTCCAACAGAGCCTGTGTCTCCCAGAAGACACCCCAGCCACAGATGACGATTCAAGTGTCAAATAGAAATTGATCCTTGCCTCCAGTTCTGGCCAGCAAGAAAAATGCAATGGAAGATGCCAGTGGCTCAAACTACTCTGTTTTCTTTTCCTTCATTAAGCTACTAAATGCCAATGGCAATCTATCAACTACTGCTGTTTTAGGATAATCTTTCTCTGACATTTTCAGTGAGAGATAAAATTTCTATATGCAGTTATTGCAGATTGTTATGATTGTAAAACACCATTTTAGGTTAATCTTTCCTTTGACATGTTAATGAAAAAGATAGGGTGCTTACCTTTCCTCTTTCTTCTCTATGCCTCTCTCAAAGAATCAAGAAAAACAAAGGCATGAACTGCAAGCCCAATTATAATTTTCTTCATTTAAACTAATAAAAGGTAAGGAAATTCAGAATTTCTGAGTCCTTTTAAATGCACTCCTATTTCTGCACTGAGACAGAAGTGCCTGTGAGGGACAGGGACAGATGTCATTTATAGGTATAATCTCAAAGTCCCACACTTTAATTTCACAGCATTTTAAACATCAAATGATACACTGCAGCAAAGTGCTCTTACAGATGGTTTCCTGTATATAAAAGCAATCTGTGGATAATATTAATTGCATTACTTGATTTCAAAACTGAGAACTTGATGTCACTATTTTAAATACCTCTGCACTTAAAATACCTGCACACAACTGCACGGGAGAATTCAAGACACCCTGGGAGCTTGATGCTGGCACCTCTAGCCTTTTTGGAGGTTCTCCTGTAGCTATTACTTTATTCAATATTCCCTAAATTTTTTTGAAGTAGTCATGTTGACATTTTTATGTTAAAGTGTTTAAATATTAAGCCCCACTTTCCATCCGTAATTAGAGCAAGTAGACATATACATATATGAAGTTTCTGAGAATAAGAGATTTGCCAACCTCAACATCTATCCTGTTCACTGAAGGAAGCCAAGACCTCTGAGATGAGGCAGAAAGGGTTAAATTCAGGGTACAGAGTTGAAATCATAACAGTTATATTACTTAGATCTGAAAAGACAATGGTCTTTTTCAAAGTGCTTTCTGGAATGTATATTTTCTCTGCTTTCATTTTCTAAAAATATTTCCCATTATTCTTAACAATAATAGAATAATGTCAATGAGAATAATTTTCTCAGAGGGAGAATAATGTTTCAGCTTCTAAGTTGTTTGAATCTATGCATTAATAAAAATAGATTTTTCAAACAAAGTGCTTTAATATCACACACATCAAGATAATGAAGGAATCAAGAACTTCTGTGTCTTTTTCTCGCTCAGTCCTAATTTAACCACAGAAATTAAGCATTTCATTTATTCCTTGGAAAACTACTAAAAGGCATTAAAAGCATCTGTTACTATTTACTGCTGGTACACTGAAGCAGAAGAGGTTGAAGCTTACACCACATTACCTGAGACACATTTATTTAGGAAGCCTTTACTGTCTTATCCACCAGATATTCACATCATCACAGGTATCTCAACTGAGAGGCACCTTCTGCTTAAACCCATGCTCTAGTAGTGACTAGAGTGCTGAGTATCCATTTGCCCAAATAAATCCAAGACTAACATGGAAATTCACACCTTGAACAACAATTTGTGAGGCAAGACTAAAGATCACAGTGATTCACAACATCAATATTTTCATTTTATTTGAGAAAAAAAAAAAAAGCCTAAAAGAGGAGTAATCTGTTGTCTGCAAAACCATTCCACCCAGTGGAATAAAACCATATTAACAAGAGAAATTTCCCAAAACTTCCACCTTTCTTTGAGGAGTATTTTCTATCAGCTAAGCCATACTTTCTCACTTACTCTTTTTTTTTTGTTTTGTTTTTCAGTCTCATAGGTCTTGCCTTCCTGAAAGTACATTCATTCAACAAGAAGGATGGAGAGAATTTCTGTATGATGCAGCTCTACAGTCTGAGAAACATCACCAGAAGGAACAACTGCAGAGTCAGACACTCTCAGGCTACCAAGAAACCTTTGTTTTTGCTTTGCACAACCACAGGTACAACAGGAGCCTGTTAACCTCCATTACCAAGCAGAGAGATTCACAGAAGGGAAAGTTGGAGTGAATCCATCCCTACCTTGCACCTGCTCCCTGAACCAACTCCCTCAACCCAAGTGAGGGTCGCAGTCAACACGTAAGCCAAGGATCCTGGGGTTTGCAAGAGACTTTCCAAGTAGGGGTATGACTGACCTGGCTCGCTCAAGTGAGCCTTGTACCATCCAGGTCGCTCCAGTAGCAGATAAGATAGACACCAGCCAGCAAGTAACTGCTACAGTTCCTCATGTCTTATGTGAAAGGTCACACAAGAAGTCCACAGCCACAGCACCAAACAACCCTTTCCAGGCAAAAGGAAGATTTTTGGTTTGTTTTTCTCCCCTTTGACTAGATAAAACAAAAAAACAAATCAGCCACTTACTTCCAGTTAATGAACCAGTTCCACACATCCTTACAGCAGCTCTCTAGCAAACAGCTCCATCAGGGCAGCAGCCAGTGCAACTTACCCCAAATACAGGTTGAAGATGATGGCTATGATCCAAAGCAGCAGGGAAGAAATGTTTATTCCCAAGCAGCACCAAAAGACTCCTTCTGTGCTCCCTCAATCCTGGAACAGCCTGTGCTGCTGAGTGTGGCAGAACCTTTGCAAGGTGGATGCAATCTACGTCAGTGACCTCCAGAGCCTGGTGCAATCATTGAGAACAGGTGGGTCAGAGCATACAAAGGCTGGTTTAGGAGCTTCTCATCCCATTAAGATTTTGAGACTTTAAAGCACATCTGCTTGTTTATCCCAGTAGCTTTTTGATAGCTTTAAAATGAGATCAAATACAAGCTATTTGTAATTATGAGATTAATGGGGACATTTTAAAGCTATTACTAGGATTGAGATGTTTTGTACAATGCTGTGTGTTGTTTAGGATACTATTTATTTAGTATTTATTTGTTTACTCTCATTTATTTTACTGTTCCACACAAATTTAAATGTGAATTTTAACTCTAAAAAAGATGGTACTTTAATCCTGGGGAGCAATACACAAACCTCCTCTGCTTTAGGAGGGGCAGCTGATTCCATTGCCAGTATCACGCTGCTGTGACTCTCCTCCCACCCGCTTTTGCTCTGCCATTTGCTTTTGGGACAAGAAAGACAAAGGCCTGGTAACATCAGCATACCAAAGCTGCCCTCTGGAAATGTTACCCAATTCTTCTTCTTTCTTTATTTTACAGATCAGCTTGTGTGAAGCTACTTGAGAAATATTGTAAAATTTGGAGAGGGGATTTTTTTACATGCATAGGTTTTCCGTCTCTTTATAATCTGTACAACTTTCAATGTTGTTATCCAATAATCTAAACAGTGAAATTCAGTTGTCTTCTTCTGGGGAAAAGGAAGGTGGATGGATTTTTTTGGGGGGCAACTCCAGGGACCACTCCAACAGCTTCTGGAAATTTAAAATTCCTTCACAGCATACAATTTCTATTTAAGAGGATATGCTTAAGGAGCATTTAGTGCCTGGCATTTAAATATTGATATGGGAACAATATTTAGAGAAAAAAAAGACACAAATCACAACTTACTGGTCTTTTGGTTCTACTTGACTATAAGCCTTCTACTTAAACTGACAAGAACAAAACCCACAGGCAAGCAAAAAAACCCCCCAAAAAACAAAACAAAAAAAAACCCAACAAAACCCAAAAACAAACAAACCAGAAAATCCTGACTTTTTGAGACAAAATATATAAAGCTTATCTGTGGTGAAATTGTGGTTTACCTTTTTATTTGCAGTCACAGGGCCTCAAGATTTATGATGCTGCTTCTTCCAGCAGGCTGGTGGTTCTGCTCATCACCTAAGGCAGGTAAATCAGACACTCAAGTTTACTGCAGTGTGCTGAGTGAGAACAACGGGATATTCCTCTTGTCATCTGAAAGAGAGTTGATTAAATTTATTTATTAAGTCCCCAAACACATCAATATAAATATACATAACTAATTAATTGACCTAATTTTTTAGCAGCTTTCTCCTCTCCACCAAATATTCTGGGATGACTCCTTCTCCTCCCACCCCAGACCCAAACTGAAGCATTTCAGTGTGGAAATACTGTTGTGTCTAACGGGAGCTACAACTTCCAGCTTGTTTGAAAAATAAATCCTAAAATTTCAGGATACTGGGGTTAGACCATTACTACTGTAACATCAGTTAAGAACAGTAATAATTTAAACCAGATTCTTCTGAAAATTGTCAAGACCAGAACTGAAGTGTATGCACAGAGTGAAATTCTTCTTTCACTCAGCTCAGTGATGAACCCTGCAGGATTTATCCTGCAGTGTATAAAAGACTTGCACATTTCATGGAATTCCACAAAAACATGAAGAGCTGTAGTATTTGTGTTGATAAAAACATAGGCAATAAAGCAATGGGATGCCAATATTATATTTCTGCAAAAATAATCAGAGTAATGCAAATTTAAAATTCTTCAGCAGGTAAAAATATATATTTGAACTGACTAAAACCTCCAAGTTTATGTTCAGATGAGTAAGTTCAATGGTAGTTTTAGGTTTTTCATAGTCTATGTGAGAAAGATCTTTTTAAAAACGTTTTTCTATGTTTTTAGTTTTGAGGATACAGGCACCAATATACAGTTGTAGGCATTTCTAAAACAGAGGTGATATTTAATTTTACAGAATACATTAAAATTACATCTCATTAGAATCATAGAATGGCTTAGGTTGGAAGGGACCTAAAGATCATCTCATTCCACCCCCCTGCCATGGGCAGGGACATCTTCCACTAGATCAGGTTGCTCAGAGCCCCATCCAACCTGGCCTGGAACACTTCCAGGGATGGGGCGTCCACAGCTTCTCTGGTCAACCTGTGCCAGTGCCTCACCACCTCACAGGGAAGAATTTCTTCCATGTACCCAACCTAAATTTCTCCTCTTTCATTTTAAACCCACTATCATAAAAGTTTATCTACAGTTTATTACATTATGTGAGTGTACTCAGGATAGAAAATTTGCCTCAGGGAAAAGTACAAGGGGAATTTCTGAGTTGGATGGAAATGGGCAATACAGCACTGGAACAAATCCTGATCCTTTCAGATTTACACCTCTATTTCTGTATCAAATTAATATAGATAAGCACCCACAGTTCTGAAGCAGTAGCTTTTCTGCAACTCCTTTACCCTCTGCAAACTTCTTCATAACTTTTCCTGTATTAAATATAGTAAATCAGAACTATATTTCTTGCCAGCAGTTCTCCAACTCTGAAGGTAAAGGCAAAGGCTGCATACAACATGGTCAGTATTTAAAAAGCTATTAAGATCCTATCCACTCTTTTTATAAGCACTCAGTGGGGATATAAGGGCTTCATTTTTCACAGCCTTCTCTCTGGCCCTCTTCCCTGGGACAAGAGATTTCATCAAGATGAGGTTCCATGACTTAAAATAAGAAGATCTAAAGATAAACATCCAAAGATGTGGACACTTCCTAAAATACTGTAACAATTCCAAAAAAACCCCAGGAGAATAGGAAAGCAGAGGAAGTAAATAAGGAGGTGGGGGGGCACAGGGCAGGAACAAAACGCGGCAAGATGCTGAAAGACAACAGAAGGCAGCAAATGATACAAATTCCACTAGCTGCACCCTTGCAGCACATTTACTTCTCATCCTCTGAAAGACCTGAGTTAAACCCCAGTGAAGGGATTCAGTCTAGATCTGCATTTCTGCAGCATGTAATGATACAATAATTTATATTACTGGGATGGTACTTGTCATAACAACTGTGAGCACCCAGGATACACCAAAGAGTAAGGCATATACCTCCTATTAAACACTATAAAATTTTAAAGAGCCAACCGTTATTGTAGGAAACCCCCGAGCCATGGTGTGCTATAGGCCAGAGCACAGCAGTTCCTCTGACAGAACAGCACTGCTCATGTCCAGCTTTCTCTCCTTCCTCTGGCTTCCATCGCTGGAGAGTGTGAGAAACACGGTATTGAGCTAAATGGATCTTTGTTCTGACATCACACAACCTGTCTCTTGTTCCTGGGACGTACAGAGCAAACACCACAAAGAGGAAGAGAACACAAGCAAGTCAGGGGAACAGCATAACATTTCTTATAATAACGCCGTTCAAAATCCCTATTTCCTGGTTTTTAAAATATTGTCCTATAAGTGAACATCATAGATTAGTAGCTCAGTGCAGCATAAATACACTTACAATTCTTGTGTAGCTCTACATAATTTAGGGGATCCAGAGTATCAGTATAAAGACTGAAAATTTCCTCCTGGGGTAGTATAACAGCACCTGCCTACTGTACAATTTCAAAATTTGGAAGACTTGGCTCAGGTTTTGGTAAGCACAGAGAGATGAGTCCATAGCCAGCAAGCACAGTATGTACAACCTTCTGTATAGCACCTGGAGAGACGAGGACTCAGACACTTCACTCTAAAGTTTGTCAGCCCTTTCTCTTCACTATGAGAAAACTGCATTTCAAAGCATGAGCAAAGCATTCCATCTCCCTGATGGAGATTCCATTGCATACCTGAAAGGAACATCACGATTATAAAACATAGATAAGGCCAAGAGTGATGAGCACTGTGCAGGGAAGCACAACACAGAGTAGATAAGCACCAAAACAAGGTAATTTATTCTCTAGCCATGATAAGAATTTGAGCCCTAATAATAGGTAGACCTCTGAGACTTCTTGTATTTCATTCTTTTGTTCCTTAAATAATTATCTTTTGACCAAAATATAGTTTTCTTTATCCCCTCTTTACTTATACATATGTGCTCCTCCCCCTGATGGGAGAGCGTTATTGAGCTATGAATCAACTGCAGCCAGTGCAAGTAGCGAACTAAATAAATAGAACAAATATGAACCCTGATGTAGCAATAATCTAAATTTGAGGGTGTTTTCATGACCAGCACAGTTCAATCAAAACAAAAAATAAGTAAAAAATTCCTACTTTAAAGAACTTTAACTCTTTCATGACTGTAAGTTTTCTTGCAAAGAAATTGGACTAATATTCAGTACTGAAAATCTGAGAGACAATTAAGTAGGTAGAAGTATTCCACAGAATTTTTTTTTTTTCCTAAATGCAGAAAACTGCAGAACTAACCACAGTTTGCTCTGAACAGTTGCAACCACTGACCTGCTGGGCAGATCCGTGAGAGTGAATCCTTTAAAAGAGATGGTGATGCTGCTCTGCTCCGGCAGGTTGTTAAAGCAAACACATCCCTGTTCTTCAGACACTTGAGCAGTTGCACTGAATACTTATACAAACCTAAAGTTGGGATGTGCATAAACACTCATCTTGAATTCACATTACATCTGGTTTTTATGATAGCAGATGTAGTTTTAAGCTCCTTGTGCTGGAGTTGCACCACAAGAGAAAGACGTTTAACTATTTTTATTTTTACTGTCAACATTTAACTATTGCTCCGATGGTTTTGTTTCTCCTGAGTAAAATAACAATAAGCTTTAGCCATCAGATACCAGCCACTAGAATCTCAAGTACCAGTACCCACTCAAGGAGGCATTTCTGTTTTTCAGCATCCTTGTTCTGATCTTCAGCTATGAAGCAATCCAATATTCTCTAGAAAGAAAATGATATTTTCTGTTATTATTGTACTAGCAGCTACTGTACTCCAAGTGAAGGGACTGCATTTCACTCTAAAACTCCTTGACCTTCATTAGTGCTTCAGGGAGCTTGAAAGCCAGATGTAATAACAAAGAATTCAATAAAATAGACTAGTTCATATTTTTCTGGTTTCTGAAACAACAGCAAAAATAGTAACCATCAGGTTTGAAGACTAATTTGAAATGAAATGCTTACAGGCAAATAGATATGGTAATTGCCTTAAATAATATACAGCTTGTTTTTAAAAGGGACATGAAATCTTATAATTAAATCAACTTCTAGATAATATTTTAAGTTATATTATTTTAATTAATCTATTTGAAAAAGAGTTTGCAAATAACCAAGGCAGCAATTAGATATCGCAATTTAATCAGTATTTAATTTTGACATTTAAAAAAAAAGTAGATGAAGGTTTAAATTAAGATTTCTAGACATTTGCAGACCAATATATATCCACACATATTATGACCACGAAGATTTTCATACCTACAGAGCTAACTACCTGCTATATTCTGCTATATTAAGTCTTGGGATCTTCATATAGTTTATGTGTCACATAGATTTGCCAAAGAAATGTTTTATATGCACAGATATAATAGTGCCTCTGGGATGACTGAGTAAGGCTCTGTATGATTAAAGTATTTTAGAATCATTAAGGTTGAAAAGATCTCCAGGATCACTGAGTAGTATCTCTGCTGGCATTTTACCTCAGACCCCATTCTGATATCCCTTTTCTACTCATGCACCACTTGGCATGTTTTTAGCCCAGTGGCATAACAATCACCAATTTTTTCCCTGTATTTGAATGAATATTAAGACAGATGTAGAAATTATAATAACAGCTTTAAAGTATTCCTCAACTTGATAAGGAAGAAGAGGAAGAGGACATTTCCATCATTAGCCATAAATCTCTCCAAACCCAAAAGCTAAATCACTTGCACTTGCCTATTCCATATATACATATATATATATATATATATCTACATATATATATAAGAAGTATTTTGAACTGCTGGCAGGATCCAGAGACACATCTTACCAAACTTGTGCTTTCTACCTAGGAAATTTAAAAGTTTTATTAGGCAATTCTGTAGACATCATAAATGCCATTTCAAATATCCACTTTTTGGGGACACTCAAACACAAATACATAATTCTTCAAGGAGAATAATTACATCTAGTCAGTGCTAACTTCTTGTACTCGTGTTTCTAGGGTGCCAACCACCCTACTGATTGAAAACATTCCCATCCTATTAGGTGAGTGGATCACCTGCCCTAAGTCCATACAACACACGGCTTTCCTGGTCTTTCTAAAGTGAATATAGGCAGTTCCTACAGTGGCTACAGTCCAAACCCAAAGAAGACCTTTTTTTTGCCCCTAAACCCTGTTTCCAATTGGGATTACAAATTGTTTCACAGGAATCTAAGATTTCCATATCACTGCAGTCTGGCTAATGCAATACAGATTCCCTGCATTAAAAAGCATAACCTCCCCTAGGAGTTCTTGCCAGCATTTGAGTACCAAAGCTTTTGGAAGATGCAGCATTTTTGACTTGACAGACTTTGGGCAGTCAGAACCAACCACTCTGCTTTTATTTTGAAGCCATGTCAATAAAGAGAAAGATGTTTGTTTAAGTTAGAGCACTTTAAAGCCCTGTGTTAGAACAGAAATTTTAAAAGACTTTTTTCAAGCTCATTTGATGCATCTTTTTTACAGCAATCCAGCCAAGTTCTTAATACTCAGAAATATACATTAACTCATAGCTTTATTTAACATTCCTACTGATATTAATCTAATGCTTCATGCTTCTAAGTTGGCTGCAACAGCTTTTTTAGAATTGTTATGGGCTCGATAGCAACATGCAATAGATATTTCTGTTAAGAACTGCGAGGAACATGTCACAGGGTAGAGCACAGAAGCCTAAGTTTTAA
>JAWWLV010000002.1:709635-737891 GCA_035041135.1 Platyrinchus mystaceus
TCAGGGCTTTTTTTTAACTGCTGCTCAAAGATTCAGCTTCAAATTTTCTGTGTACAGAAGTATCTGGGACAATTGCTACAGAGCAGAGATTAATAGATGTAGACCAAGAAAATCTGTAACTCTTGAGACAGTGAAAGGATCAAAAAAATATCCGTACTTTTTCTTATAGAGTTTTTTCGGTAAACTTCAATTCATCTTTATTCTGAAGGTGAAAAACTGTGGAACATAAAAGGTTGAATATATTTTATAAAAGGACAAATGAATCTTGCTGCCTTCCCTATCCTTGCAGTTCTTTTTATTTCCTGTTCCCGAAATCACCAGTCTTGTACAGGACAACAGAAACTCCTCCAGTCAAGCTGCCCAACCAATTCCATGTTACTCCCATGGTCAGTCACAGGCTTAAATTTCTGAGTGCTTAAGTCCTAGTTGAAGTAAGTAACTTGATTAAAGAGATATTCACATTACACTTTAGAGCAGCTGCAAATACATGAATTGAACATAAGCAGACAGTAATTCTGAATCATTTGCTCAGCTGTACAGGAGGGCTGAGATGCACATTGTTTAAATGCTTATTGCCAAGTCCTGATAAAAACTCTTATTCAAAAATAAAGAATTTATTTATTGGACAGAAAAGCGTATTTCCCCAAAATGTCATCTAACTGCTAACGATCTCCAAAGTGATGAAGGATAATTACTTAGGGTTTTGATAAACTCAAAAGAAGGTTAGAGTGGGGAAAACCCTCAATGCCTCTCCAACTTTGTCTTCTTCTGGAGTTCCCTTCTCAGCTGAGATCCAAAGTCTATCATGATCACTGAATGCTCTTAAGAGTAGCTGAAGTTGGCAGGCAAGTGAGAGTAGATACACTGTCATCCATCTCTAACTATATATTTAATTTGATAAGTTGTGAGAACATCCAAATATTGATTGCAATCAGTAGGAACTGGCTATTTTCTTTAGATGGGATGAGATCCTTTGATATGTACCTCTATCAAATACTGGGGAGCATCAGGCTGCTGTATCCAAGCTTTGCATGCAGCTTAGTGATGTTTTCCTCCAGAAAAATTCTTTTATTTGTTAATCAAAGCATCCAAATGCAGAATCTGGAATTAATGAAAATGAAACCTCCACATTTCAAAAACTTAAGGAGATTAAATTTGCAATTACTTCATTATGGTCTATGAAATATGCAAAACCCCCTGAGTTTTGAGCAAAGATGTAAAAAAAAAAAAAAAAAAAAAAAAGAAATTTTTTAGCAGTAGGTGCTTTAAATTGTTCAGGGTTTGATTTTCCATAGGGGACATAAGCCTTTAAAAATTTGTTTCTACTGTTAACAAATAATCCAGAGCAAAAATATAAATTATATTAATGAAGGAATGGGAAAATAAATTTTTACTTTCTGGGAAAAGAAACAGATTGTGTTGCTTAATGACTTTGTTCAAGTGATTTTGTAGTCAGTTCAGAATAGGTCTGAATTGTATCAACATTTCTAATTGTTACTAATATCTGGACTATAATAATCAAAGCAGAAGTATAAAAATGCTCACAAAGATTTGGTACAGAGGGATGGAGTATGTGCACACACCCCTCAAAATAATCAAGAATGTATCCAAACATTCTGGGCAAAATGAGCCATATCCTCCTTAATTTCCTGTTGTTTTTCTCTAGACAAACCAAGCTGAAACAAGACACAGATTTAATTTGGGGAGGCATACATTGTCTGTCTGATGCCTTGTTTTCTGTTTGCATGTGTCTTGCCAACAATTATCTTGTCAAGAGGTAATGTAGACAACAGAGAAGCATTTACAAAACTTCTGATAAAGGTAAAGTTTTTTATTGCAATAAAACTTGACCTAAAAACAATCATGTTATTATTTGAAGACCTTCTCTGCTTGTTTTCCCATAAGACAAATATTGCTTTTACAAGTGACATTTTCTGGACCTGAATCTGCACATTAATGCAGATCATGGCACAAAACAAATTTAGACCCGAAATGGAGATTAATTAGAGCAACATGGTCTAGAGCTGGGTCTGTACTGTTTTTCAGTGCCGTTTGTTGGAAAGGGTGTTGCTGGAATGTTCCTGCCCTCATAGTGTCCTTGGGGGACTGGGGACATTGGTAGCTGGCAGCATCCTGGGACATTCCACACTGCTGGCTGCCATGCCAATGCGGCAATATCTGTAGGAAGGAGTGATCTCTTTTTAGACTGTTATTGATCAGTATAATCAGCTTTAAACTCTGAGCAGTTGTTCTCCATCTGTTTTAGCTTTAAAGCTTTTTGTTTCTTGAGCAGACCAAGAGATGATCTGTTTCTTTCCAAAAATAGCAGCTTGGAAATATTACCTCTCCCTCCAGTCCTTGGCTTATTTATATCCTGAAATCAACTTGGGTAAAACACTGCTGGTACTTTTGCTGTGTACGTGGCTATTTGCAAACTCTGTCCAGTGCGAAACTGGGTATTTGTTTAAAGTTTGGGATATATGTATGTACACACGCATGTCATGTGTATAGAGTCCATAAATATACATCTGGATCAATGTGAAGCCTAATAATCCATTTAGACATGGAATTTCTTGATGCAGTGGACATATCTGACTTGGCACTTCTTCTACCTATTGGACTTGCTTAGGGCAGAAAAGGGATCTTATTTTTCTAGATGCAGCTTGAAATGTTACAGAACCATCAAGGAGTGGTAAAGAAAAGATGGGCAGCCTGTGGGGGGGGTGGTGGAAAATTTAGTCTTATGTTTGCTTTAATGCTGCAAAATAACTTTTGATTATTGCAAGCTTAAAAGATTTCATAAAGATATGTGCGTCAGTTTTCGGGCAGCGTGCTGGATTGTTGGAATGATTGGGGTTAGAATTTTGGCTTGAAGATGCCTTCTGTACCTGGATGCAATAAATGTTAAGGATTCAGGCTAAAAGGCAGAGTGAGGTTGCATTTACCACTTGGGTTTTTCTTTCAGGAAGTCTTGGAAACTGATTATGCATTTAATAATGCAGAGGTACATGATGGCTGAAACATGATTTTCTTTCTTTGCTTTTGTAGTTCATTTGTAAAGGTTACAACGTCATCCTCTGGAGCAAGTTCAGACACTCTGGGTTTTTTTCTATTTACTTTAAAAGCAAATATTGAAAGTATGGTAATGTTATTTGCCTTACATTTAGGGCGTGGGAGAGGCAGAAGCCTAGTGTTTAGTTAATAGCAGGAAAAACTTTTATTAGAAAGTTTGTATCTCTTAATATTTGCAATGTGGACAAATTAAAAAAGTTCTTAAATCTTTTCTTAAATAAAGAAGACATTAGCAGGGTCACAATCAGAATAGTTTCCTTTTCCAGAGCTGTGATTTTGCAGTTTTTGCTGAGTTATGATGGCATCGTAACTAATTTTTTATTGTGCTATCAGTTATGAGTCTGTAAAGGAAAACGGGTTTTACTGATGCTTATATACCCATTGTATTAGCTTTTGGTAGTAATTCTAGAAAATTTTCTCCGTGTGTTCAATGGGAGTTTTAGACTACAATTACAGAATACTTACACCAGGCCTGCAGGAAATACACCCCTGTTTCTTCAGAAGAGGGAGTTGAATGGTGACCTCCAGTTCCAATGACACTTAATCACATTTCAATGTGTGATGTTCTCCAGTAACACTTTTGATGATTGATCTTTGATACTTGCCAAATTACAGTGGACATAAACCATCTTTCTGGTCTGTATTCTTTTCAGTATCTAGAGCAACGTGAACTTATTCCGCACTGCTGATCATCACACTGCGGCTGTATTTAAAGTACATTAACAATAACATCAACGCTTTGTTAAAAGTAATCTGAAAATAACTGTGACTAATGAATGGCTGTAAGAAAATGGCAGCGGTGTTCGTAACAGCTCATGAGCTGAAAAAGAAGCAAAAGGTTGTGACAAAGGTAATTTGTTGTGAACTTTTCCACCCATCGTGAAATACTGGTGAAAGTTTGGGAACGGGCTCTGGCATCTCATTGCCATGGTGACTGACTGTGCATGATGTGATTGAGTCGGTGGGAAGCAGAACCCCAGCCATACTTTCAGCTGCTGTATTTGTTTATATTTCTATAGGCTGTGAAGGAAATGTTTATTTTCCCTATTAGCCATGAGTAATGTGTAGCAGCAGAAGCCGCGTGAAGATGTAAGGGGGGAGGGTAGACAAACACTGGAGGAAGAAGATATGGAGGTAAATATAATAGCTGGTTGTTATTCACAACTTATGGAAATGCAGGGTGAGGCTGCCTGCTGCCAGAATGAAGATGCAGACTTACATATTGGCTGGTAGAGAAATCTTCCAGGAGGCCAAGGATGTTATTGCATTGTGTCAAGGAATCACGAGGCTCTGAGCTTGAGTAATAAAAATTCAGGATAAGGTTTTTATGCTACACTTTTACTTTTGATTGTCATGGGGCTCTCTTTGTCTAAAATTTGGCTTCTGCTGGATTTTCTAATTTTTTTTACCTCTTCAATTCATGATTTCAAACATTTGCGTGAAAATACTTTGAAATACATACAAGAGGCTACAGAATTTATAGTGAAGCAGGGCAAGGTTAGTTAAACTGGGTGATATTCTTCTCTAGGCTGGGTTGTTCTGTTTATTCAGCCTCCCACACTGCTGAGACATCAGGTGGTTAAATGAGGATTGTGTTCTTCAGACAGATTTTTTTTTTTGGTCTTTCTTTCACCCCCTCTTCATGCAGTGTTGCAGACAGTGGGAAATAGGTGAATCAAATGAAGGGTTCAGTTGCCTGTAAAACCTTAAACCCAAAGGGAAATGTGGCTGTGAGACCTGGGTAAAGCCACCTCAGATACCACCTGTAGTGCTCACTGACCTTCAGACAAGCTGCTGTCTTAAGTAATTTCCCTTCTTTCATAAGTATTTTGAACTTTTTATCTCACAAGCAATGTTTCTGAGTATTTTATTGCATAGCCCCTGTTTTATTGTGGTGAAAGTACTTATATTTTCCTTTGTTTTTTTTCACTAACATGAAGTCTTTTTGTGTCACTAAAATAAATCTTTGCTACTTAAATTTTCCTTATATTGAAGGGAATACTTTGAGACTGGCATATTTAGCTGGATGAATATGAGCTTGTTTTATGTACAGCATGGAGGGGATAACTGTGGTTGGGGAACAGCAGCAATGTGCTTCCCTTTGAGCTTCGGTTTTCCCTGTGCAAAGGAACAAGATAGAAGAAATGTCTCAGATCCTTCTTTGTGGGATGGAAGTAAGGTAGGCCAGAAAAGCGTGTGGTCTTGTCCCATCTCCCTCCACCCACCACTTGCTCAGTGTCATCTTGGAAGTCTGTAAAAACAAGATTTTTGCTGTGTCAACTTGAGTCCTCTGCAAATGTCAAACTCTACCTGTACCTTCTAGTAGACAATTCCTATGTGTAAAACTCTCATCTGCTACTGGGATTTGATGGCTTTACATCCCTGGTTAGAGATGTGCGCTTCCGAGCCATGTGTTAGAGCAATGAACAGCATTGCTGTCTGCCTGGAATATCAATGCTTGGTCCTTTTGGGGTAACACTGTAAGTACAATCCAAGCCAGAGGGCTGAAGGCAGGGATGTCCACTGTTTGGAGTCAGAACACTGCCACCTCCACAGCAACTTGCCACAAGGTCCAACAGTTTCTCTTTTTTGCATGTGTAAAGTCATGTGCTACGTCGTGAGCTTCCTTTACAGCTTCTCTTGGAGGGACCTCCAACTCTGTTTCTAGACCACAGCTCCCAGGACATTTGGAATTTGGATTTTTGGATGTTTATTTGTATTATTTCTTTCTAGATTTCTCCACTGGCAAGTGTATAGTGCAGTGTAAAACCACTGGCAATGCCCAAAATGCAACATAAAGGAGAAAAGAAAAAGAGAAAGCTGTAAACCTAATGTGAGCTGATGTAAGCTGCCAAGGAAATGGCAAAGGGGTAAAAAATGGAATAATTTTTTCTGACAAAAAATAAAAGACAAATATAAGGTAGAGACCTGTGCAAGAACCCTTTGCACTCCCTCCTGAATCTGCTTTGTCCTCATGCTTGTAGTGAGATCTCTCCTGGCAGCATTTGTGAAGGGTATACTTTGTGAAAACCAGTTTAAGAAATGAAGCAGTGTGGAAAGTGGAATTACCGTGAGTTATTTCTCTCTCCTGCCCTGATCAGATTATATTTCTCTCTCTGGCAATCCTTCCAGTTGCAGAGCAAGGCAAGCAATTCCAATTTGAAGATGTTGATCTTTTTTGTTCTGTTGAGCTTTAAGTTAAATGTAAAGGTCTGGAGGGCTCCAGTCAGGAAAGTTTACTTTAACAGACAGTATGATAGCATTGCCAGCCACCTCCAATCCTACCTTATCCTGTAAAACTCATTAGTAGCAGCATGTTTTGCAACATCAGTGACAATTTATGAGGAAAAAAGTCTTGCTAGTCTTTAATTACCTATCCTGAGATATTAAGTGCATGCTTCTACTCACTCCCACCTTTATTCCTTTGTAACAAAGAGCCTTTGCTGGATAATGAAACCACGATGAGGTAGGAGAGCTGATGTTTCTGTGGGTATATGTTATGACACTACTGAAAGTTAAGTATAGAAATTAAATAATTAGCAATTTTTGAAGCAGGCTGAGCTTGTGAAGTCTGCTGCAACCTACTATTTTCTAGCTACTTTTTATGAAGCAAGAGTAAGCATTATTAGAGATGGTCTCCTGTCTATAAAAAGGAGGCTCTTTGATTCTCCTGTTTCATCACAGATCACTGTGTGACTGGTCCTGTCCATGCTGGATAATTTAGGTAAATCATGCACACAGTGGGATTGTGATTTGACTGAAAATAACTATTCAGATAGTTATTGATCATCACTGAAGTATTGACTGCTCTCCTAATAGAGCCATTGTGATCCTCTTCCAGGTCTTCTGTTCCCTGCCAATAATTATTTTGCCTACAGATCCTTTCAACAAGTCCTGTGCACTAAGGTGAAGGCAGAACTACTACTTGGGATTTATATTTAGGGTTGTCATTGCTGGCAGTCGCTGTAATACCGTTTGGGAAAGCTGTACTTACAGAGTCAGGGGGTAATCGCCTGGAAAGTTGGATTTGAACCTTGGATGTGGGAATGCTGAGGTTTTACCACCACAGCTCAGGGGCACAATAGATAAACATGTAATACAATAGAGGAAGAAATCAGAAAGGTAATGCAAAGTAGAAAAGAGGCATCCAGGAAGGACTGATGTGAGATGGGAGAAAGCAGAACACTCAGTTGCGTTCATGGTAGGAATAAATTTAGGAGCAACTTGGAGACTATGCAGCTTAATTAAGCTGAATCATGTTAAGACAGCTGTAGCTGGACAGACAGCTACCTGCTGATGGAAGAAGTCAGGAACCTAAAAAAAATTAAGAAAATCAGAAGGAAGAAAGTACTTTCTGTTGCTGAAAAATTGAGGAAAAAAGTCAGCTAGCTGCAACTGCAAGTGAATAGCAAATAAACTCTCTGCTCTTGACTTTTTTATTGAAAGGTTCTGAATAGCAGCCACTCTTCGTTCCTCCAGTTTTTTCCATCCCTTATTTGAACTGAAATGATTTCTGTGTGCAAGTACTAATTCTGCACATATGTTGGATAGAAAATTTGAAATACATAGCAGGTGAACCAGAAAATGCCACATTTTTTTCAGCCTATTTCATTTATGTTTCAGTTATGTGCAGTCCTTAGGAAAAAATTGTCTAAAATCATTATTATGCTTTTTTAGGGGCAAAAAAGTGTCTGAATTTATTAAAGCTATTTGAAGAATGGGAATAATTAAAAAATCCTCATGTCTGGTTACTTAAGGTCATTTTACAGTAGGATGTTTTGTCTTTCCTGTGTTTTGTAAGTATGTTATAAAGCTATAGTAGACAGAATTTATAATCATAGGCATGTAAATAGTGTAAAGAGAAAAAAACATAGAATTAAGCTGCTTAATGATAAGAAGACTCTGGTAAAAATGAATCAGTGTGGTCTAAAGAGCTTAAATTTGTCACTTTATATTTGCATGTGCATAATGTGCTGGTGTTGCACCAGAAATGAAATGGAGGAGTTGTGGAGCAGTCCACAATATTCTGATGGAATTTAATTCCTATGTATTTCCCAATGTGGAAAGCAAACCCCTCCTGGACACTTGGGAGCTCTGACTGCACACAGATGATGTGCTGTAGGAGAGAACTGACGTTGTAAAAGTCATCTACAGAACAAATGTAGACAGTCTTTAGCAAAATTGCAGTTGGCAGAGGAAAAAATCAAAATCTGAAATGCTTTAGATTAACATGGTGCAAGGGATAAGAAAGCATTGAATCAGAACTCAGTGCTGAGTTTTCAGCCCTGAAGAACTGTGGCTTTTAGAACCGAGGAGGCTTCTCTGGCTATTGTTTTATAACCCGTTTGGAATGGTATGAAAGATATTCTGCAGGTCTCTAAGTAGGAAGCATCCCAGATTCTTCTGGGAGAGATCACTGCTCTGCATTTCTTCCTCAAGGCTGTCCTGTCAATACTCAGACACCTCAGCACTTTGAAAATAGTTCATCCCCAAGAGCATTGTGATTGCTGCAATGGTGTTTGCTGTAGGATAAGATGATCTTCCTATCTCTATATCACTGGCACAGATGGGGCCTTGAAGAGTTTCCAGTTCACAAGTCCATACAGACATTTAGTTCTCCTTAATGAAAATGATGGGGCCTAGAGTGTCTAAAATCCCTTAAGTGTCTGTTTTGAGCTTCAGCTTGTTAAAATGCAGGTAGAATAACGCTGGAGAGTAAACAACATGCAAGCTGTACGTAACAATTTTTGATTTCTATGCTGCACTGAGCCAAAACAAAGGTATTCAGAAAGTTTTCATCCACGGTTACTCCTACAGCAATAACTGCAGGTTGACATCCCCAAAGCCAATAATCAAGAGGTAACAGCTCTATTAGGCACTTTTAGTTGGGTTTTGAGGCTGCTTTAGAAGAAGGAGAAAAAAGGGAGAAAATATGAAGAAACTATCAAAATTAGAAGGCAAAATTGAACTCTATATTGATGTAAATGCACGGTAGACACCTTTTGCTGCTTGGGGTAAGTTTGGAGTTGCGCTTGTCAAAGTGCTGACTTCCTGTCTGTACTGTATCAAACATCTTCCCACATGAAGTACAAACTGAAATGCCTTACCCAGTCCATAAAAATTAGCATCCTTAGGGGAATCCCTCCCTGTTCTCATAATTTTGCCGCTTCATTTATTCACTATTTGACTATTTTGCTGTGCAGCTGGGATAGATACTTGAGGGGCAGCAGATCTGTGTACTTTGCTGTTCTCCATGCAGCTGGGCTTTCTGCTCCGCTCACCCACTCCATGCTGCACCAGTAACTCCTCTGGCAATCATAGCCAGGAGTTGCAAGTTTGGTTTTTGGTTGGTTTTTTTTTTTAATAACACCTTTATAGTTTACTTTTTTTTTTATATCTGAATTTTTAATTCTACATTTTTGCTAGAAACCATTATATTGTAATATCTGTGGTGAAATAGAAAAAAAAAAAGGAACAATAGGATTTCTCTTAAAGGATGCTTTTAAAACTGCTTTTACTGCAGGTGCTTTCCATCTCACAGCTAGGTGCAAACAAGATGACTTTTCTGATCAGATTTGTATAAAGTTAGTGGCCTTTGTGATGAGGGCAGAAATTTTAATTATAGAGAAATACATGCTGCTTTACCCAAGGCTTTGTTAGACATTCCCATTTTTTACTTTTATAAATGCCTTTTTTTTTTTACAGTCTTTTAATGGATTGTACAGTAATTGGAGATAAAACTCTTTTTTCCACAATAGAAATGAATGTTAAGGAAAAAAACCCATCTAGACAGCTCCATAAGGTAACACTGGTAGTTTGAAATGTGTCTGACCACAAACTAGCAAAATGGGAAGGAAACAGGTTTTCTTATGTCAACCAGAGTAATTTTATGTCTGTTTGCATCTGGACAATTAATGTAAACCCCAGGGTTCTGAAAATGTCATGTGCCCCAGCTTGTTTAGGGTAGTTCTCAGGGCTCCAGCACTTCCTTTGGAAGCTTGATTCACCAACTGTAAAATTTTGTTGTCAAAAATAATTCTTGCTATTTAGCCTGCACTTTCACTGCCAGGAACATTTCTTCCTGTTCACTTTATATTTGACCTTTCTTAAGTTCCTTTTATATCGAAAAACTTTCACAAATAGGCTTATAGACATCCTACTCTGGGATGGTTTTTTACTCCTTGACAATTTCTACTTTCTCCCATAATTGGTTATTCCTGTTTCTAGTTAACCAACATAACTGTTTTTTTAATCTCTTAAAGAATTATTTGCTCTTGGAGAGACACTTTATAAAATATGTGGAGCATAACTGCACTTTATTTATATGTGTGTGTGTGTATATGTGCATTTCAAGTGAAAAATCAAGTATATTTGAAGTGGTTAAGATGTGATAGGAAGCTTTTTGAGATGAGATTCTTCCAGGATCAATCTCAACTCAACAAGTGCATTAAAGTTTTATGAGTAGTTTGTAAGACCTGAAACATTAACTTGTTTCTGACTAGCAATAAACATGTAATCTTTGTCACTGGGTACTCCACAGGATGAGATTTTGGTGCATTATCTTTTAGAAAGCAAGGACTTCTCCTTGTGACCAGGTTCAGTAGAAAATATAACTAGGCACCATTTTTAAATGCTTCCTAACAATGGCTTATAATTGCTTGGTAAATGTGTTGGTTAATAACTAATAGCGTTTCATTCCTCTGAAATATCCCCTGCAAATAGCTCAGTCCAATTAAAGTGCTTGATTTATTGATCTATGTGCTATTCTTTCTCTTTTATCTCGCTGCAAGTCCTTTCATCATTCTCTTACTACTGGGATTCATCAGTTTTAGTTTACATCTGCATTTGCAAATGACTCTGAAATACAAGCTGCTATTTGGAAGTTGTGAAGTTTCCACCAGCTTCATTGGGCAGGCTCAGAACTCGTACTCCAAGGATGATAAGGTTTCTGTCTCTCTCCCCACAAAGTGATTACTCACATAATTAATTAAAAAGGCCTAGTGAATGTTTCCATAAGGCCCTATTCTGGCACTGTGGAAGGACCTAAATGTAGCAAGTTTTTTTCGTTTGTTTGGTTGGGGTTTTTTTGTAAGAGAAGTGACTTTCTGCTGTCTTTGTGATTAAAAACATTGCAGATAATACGCAGCACTAGGATAAGACAGTCTGCCCCATGGTCTGTTTAAATTTTACTGCCACTTTTTGGCTGATTTTCTTGATCGGTAGAAAAATGTAGCTACAAAGCAGCAACATCACATTTTGTAAACACGGAAACTTAGATAAGAGACAAGCTGCAAGTTGGTACGTGTGGCAATATCAGGAACCTGTGCCTACAGTGTGTCTGGGATGTTCAGTGCTTGTATCTTTACATGAGCCAGCCATTGTTGCTCTGGCTGTTTGTATTTGCCTAACCTTCCATTATCAAATAAAATTCAGAACAAAACACAATTTCTGTCTGAGACAAATATGACTGGAATCCCCAGAAAGACTTTAAAGGTCAGATCACCTGTTTTGAAATATTGCTCCTCAGTATCTACAAAGTCTTAGTGACATTAAACAGTACAATATGTAGGTTGCTAGATGGTACCCCCAGTTTTATATATTTAAAGCACAAGCTTTAGGCTAGAAATACATTAAAAAAAATAATTCTGTGGTGAAAGAATTTGAACTCCGACCACTATTCTGGAGTAAGAATATTGTGGAAACTGGATTTAATTTGTCAGCAGTGGGACTTTGTATCTGTAATGCTCCTGGCACTGTCTGCTGGTGTGGTCAGATAGTGGCTCTCTCTGAGTCCAGGGACGATTACTAAATGTGACTGCCACACCTATTTATTTTGAACAGAAAAATGGTGATTGCTTTATGCATAAATGGACAAATATTTGCATTTTATAATTGTTTACATAGAGATTAGGAAAAGCGAATTGTAATGAGGTGCTTTTCTTCCTTTGAAACGGAGTGGAATTTTAATTAGCCTTATTTCTTATTTAGGAAACATGGCAATATAGGAGGCTTGCTGTTGTTATGTATATTTTTTTCTTTTGCAGTGAGCTTTTTGTGAGGCTTCTTAACTAATATTGAAATAATTTCTTGGGCATGTACTTGGGGAAATTTTTTTTCAAATTTGCAATTTTTAGCCAGTTAATTTCTAGGGGGGGCAGAACTGACAGTTCTGGAAATCCGTGGAAGTTGGGCATGTAATCTCCAGGGTTGTCTCTGAACATTTCATACCCAGAATTAATCAGCAAGTGGGAAAACCTAAGTGAGAGATGAGATGAATATGTTTGTGTATGTAAGTAACTACAGCCACATGCAGATATAACACTGATATTTCAATCAGCAAGAGCAACACAGAAACAGAGGAAGAGTAATTTCAGCTCACAATCAGGGTTCTGGGCAAAAAGGAAAACTCTGAGGGGAATTAAGGCTGAAACGAGAGACATTTCTGTAAGTAACTGCTTCCATATGACCGCAATAAGATTATGTTTAGTTTCTCAGGAGATATTTCTGACTAAATTTTAGTCCTGGACTACCCTGGGTTCAGCACATGATTGAAGTCACCTTAAATTCAGACATCATTTAAATGAGAAAAATCGTATTCAACGTAAAAATAATCATTTTTTCTTTGTGTAACTCATATAACATGCCCTCTCTGTTACCAGAAACATTTCACACTGTTGGAAAATATGTAGGAGTTCAAGTGTAGATGGGATTTTACCAGTTAACTATGCACAAAGCATACCTGTATTTTTTTTTAGTGGTTTGATCATTCAGCAATTTTACCTCAGGGTAGTTAAGTAATAGCTGTGTGTGTGGGGAAAGCCATGTTCCCAATGTTTACAGGATCTGTTATGGATAGAAAACAGCAAATAATCTCCTGTCAGGTGCTGAAGATCACCAAGGTACGGACTAAGTCTTGTTGAGGTCAGAATCTGGCTCCTGTTATTTTCTAAGGAAAGTCTAGTTTAAACTGAAAACTTCCATGAAATGTAGCTGGTAAAGCAGAGCAGCCTCCTGCTGTTGATCTCATACTTGCACAAGGACACACTGGGTTGTTGCTGTAGCACAGTTAGGACCACACTTCATAAGATTCAATTTTGTGGTTTTATTTTCTTGATCCTATGTATCTCTCACTCTGAGTTATGGTCTGAGCTTGGCCTCTAGTTTAGCCATAACAAAAGAAAAAAAACACAAAAAAACCACCAACCAAACAACCAAATCCAACAAGGTTTTGAAATCTTCTGTCTTATCAAATTTTTACGACTGGCATGAGCAGCTTGAAACACAGTTAACCCTGTTACCAATATCAGGTTTTATTTATCCTCAAGCTCAAGCCATCAATGTTATTGATCTGCTTTGTGGCTAATCACTCCACTGTGTAATCTAGGAAGCTGTTACACTGCTTCTTTCCATGGCACTGATGAGTTTTATGAACTGTAGATAAGGGACAGCATATTACAAATGCTAATAATTCCTCTGGTAAGATTGGGTATTAGGGAGATAAGGACATTCCATTGTTGAATGGATGGGAACTTCTCCCTATTACAGTGTTTTGCTTCTTTCTGGGCACAGAAATATTTGCATTCCCGCTTCCTGTATTAATTTTAAAAAAGGAAGCTGAAAAGGTTTTCCTAACGGTGTGTTAAAGTAACTAAATATTTTATTTTACAGCTGTGAGATTTAGCAGAAGTAAAATGAAGAGCTTCTTGTAATGAGTACAGGCAAGGACCTTTTCTCTGTCAAAATTAAGAATTCATTTTGTGTTGAAGATTGGCTTTTTATTATGATACCTTTTTCTTATCTGATGCTAAGAATGAAATACTGTGTCTTCCATCTTCCATTTAAGTGATATGTCTGGAGCCATAGATACAGGAGAGCATTGTCATACATGCAAACTACAGCAACGAGGTAAGAAAATTATAGATCTTGAGATATTCACTACAGTCATATATAGTAAAAAACAAGGTAGATTATTGAGTCATCAGTGGGGAATTGTGAACAGAGGTTCATCTCCTAAAATAGGGTCCTAGCAAAGCCTGATATTCCTGTACCATTTTATATAAATATGCAGAGTCCAGGTGTGTTTCTACGAGTACTGATGGTAATCTTACGGATCTGTCTGAGGCACTGTGAAAGAGATGCATGGTGATTATCAGGAGGCAATAGCTGGGATCCAACAAATGTTTTTAGCAGCTGACACGCCACTATTCTAAGAGATGGAAAAGTAGCCATTGAGAAATATTCCTGCTAATACTCAGCAAAATAAGTTTTCATGCAAAAGCCACTATAAAAAGATTGCAGCAATGTTTACAGGTGATTCAGTGAGTAATTTTAGGGAAAAAAATAATCTAGTTTTTACCTGCAGTAATATCCATCACTGCCGGTAAAACTGCAATCTTAACACAAAAATAACTGCTAGTCTTATATTTGAAATAAATAATTTATAGTTGAGAATCCTCACCTTAAATATGCTGTTCATGACCCCAGACTTGCTGGTGTTAATTGAGACGTGCTGGGCATATATACAGACATGAAGTGATGCTGTGTGTCAGTCCTACTTAGATAGTTCAGTACTGTGGGAAAACTCATTGATAGATTTTTATCTTACTGGCTGTATGTGGTGTTGTACAGCCAAGAATTCCATGTGATGCTGCACATGGAAAAGGAATGGGTAGGTAATGCAAGATGAGGGAAGAGTAAGGGTAGGCAAGACAAGTCATGGGAGAAGAGAAAGGTGGAAAGCAAGGCGAGGGTGAGGCATTGGCAGGGCATGGTGGGGAATAGCAGAGCAAGATTAGGGAAGGGGTGAAATGGTGTTAGAGGCCAAAAAGAGGTAGGAGGTCAAAAGGGTTTGGGGTCTGGAAAACAACATCTGACCATAAAAAGAAGAGCCTGAAAAGCAGTGGGAGGCCAAAGAGGTGTGGGAGGCTGGAGGGCAAGTAGAGACTAGAAAATAGTGGAGACTAAAATGGGGTGGGGAGCTAAAAAAAGATTGGTGGGCTGAAAAGGGGGTAGAGGCCAAAAAGAAGCGGAGGCCAAAAAGTAGTGGGAGACTGCTTTGGAGTGGGAGGGTGGAAAGGGGTGGAGGTTTATTTAGAGTAAATTTTTGCAGGGCAAGGCAAAGCAGGAGCATTGGCAGGGTACGGAATAGGTAAGGCAAGGGAGGGCAAGGCACAGCAAGGCAAGGGGTGGGGCCCTGGGAGGGCATGGGCTGGGAATAGTTAGGGCAAGGCAAGGCAGGGATAGGCAGGTTTTGCTGAATGCTGCCACAGTTTGTTACCATGTGGTTATCTCTGAACCTTAACATTTTAAAAAAATTCTGTTGCCATGTAGAATAGAAACTCTATCCTTATGAAAATCTGTGGATTTTGAATTTGAGGAAGGATTTAAAATAAATTACTATTTAACTAGTTCAAAAGGACTTCATGAGGAAGGTGAGCAAAACAGCAGAAAATACAGAATATTTTCTGCCTCTTCTGTTTCAGTTTTCTAATAAAAGGTTAATTATTTTTTATACAATTATTACAACACAACGGGACAGGAACAGAAAAAAGAACAGGTCAAAGACCTTTTACATCAATTAGATGCTTTCAGCTCAACAGGAACTGATGAATTTTACTCTAGGGCATTTCAGAACTAACTCAAGCAATGTCTGTGCTTAAAATTGGGTAAAATCCCAGCAAACTGCAGAAGGCACAAAATAAACGTTATTTCCGATGACAGATGGAATACAGAGAGTTTCAGGACATATTAAGCAGGCAGCCTAATTACAAAACACAAAGAAGATGCTGTAAATTTAAATGATCTATATGGATATATGTAGAAAAAGAGAATAAGCTGCTGATGTGGTGGTCTGTCAAGAACAAATCATACCTCCTTGACTGCTCATAGTGTGTTTAAATGAAAAGACATGAGGTAAGGGTAAAGGAGCAGATGTAATAAAATTTTGGTAAAGGTTTGGATGTAGCCCTCTATAGCTCTTGCAAAAACTAGCAATTAGCACATGGGCTTGAGAAAACTTTTGTAGAATATGCCAACTTTGTACAAGAGGCAGATGCTCTCTCCTCCCCAAATAAAAATAGGTATCAGTATTTTCCTGCAATGATGGAAGGATTTTTTTTCTCAGGGTTTGTTACTGGACAGAAATCTGTTCAGATTAGTGCAGAGTAGTGAATCCTGGTAGTAAAGGTGCCTGACTAAATTTCTATTCCATTTTGAAATTTTACAATATAAATTTTTTACAATATAAATTTTACAAAACGTGGTACCTCATTGATTATGTGTAGCTAAACTCGTATATTGACTGTGTATGATAGGACATCTGCAAACCAAAGGGCTGGTATGTCCTGTAGTAGAAACGTCCTTAAAACTTTTTTTTTTTTTTCAATTTGCTTTGCTTTTATTATGGGAAGAGTCTTTAAAACAAATTAGGACAGGCAAATTAATGACAAAACTGGCATAACACATTTCCCTTCAGTGGCGTTTTGAGAAGATTCCACACTCCCAGGGTTTAGCAACACTGTCATGTGTAATCTGTGATTTTTCTGTTTTCAGTGATCATAGAGGATTAAAGATCAACTAGGTTTCAATGTGAGCATTAATCCAAGCTTTGGAGAACTTTCCATTTTTCAGATTTACATTGAAATATAAGCACAGTTCAGTGTTCCAGCAAAGTTTACATTTAATGTTGTTTACCATGTTCCAACACAACATGTAACACTGTCATACTTCTCATTTTTAAAACAAATGATGTGGATCTGGAAGCGGAGGATCCTCTCCCCTCTCCACAACAGGTAGTAGGGGACCAAGGAGACAGGGAGGAATGGAGGCAGGTCACTGCTCGGGGTGGCAGGTGAATCCCCTCCAAACCTCCCTCCTCTTCTCCCCCAGTCCCCCTGCAGAATAGAAATGAGGCTCTGGCAACTGAGAGCCAGGAAAACAGTGATCTTTGATGAAGGACTATTTGGGGGTTGCCTAAGCAGAATCAGCCAAACAGACATATTCCAATGAGCTCCAAAAAGAAAAGAATAATTTTTACAGGTCAGAATTTTCAATACTGGGTGAATTTTAAGGAGAGACACCAGCAGAACTTCCACCTCGGACTTCTGGTGGGCAGACTTTGGCCTGTTTAGGAGATTGATTGGCAGAGTCCTTTGTGAGCCAGTCCTGAGGGTAAAGGAGTCCAGGAAGGCTGGATGTGCTTTAAAAAGGAATTCTTAAATATTCAGGGGCAGGATGTCCCCATGTGGAAAAAGACAAGTCATCAGGGGAAAAAGACCAGCCTGGTTAAACAGAACTTAGGAAACTTGGGGGAAAAAAGAGAATCTATCATCTCTGGAAGAAGGATCTGGTAATTTGGGAGGACTATAAAGATCTTGTCAGGTCATGTAGGGGGCAGATTAGAAGGGCCAAAGCCCAACTACAGTTGCCTGCTACAGCTAAAGACAACAAAAATTTTTACATAAATACATTAGATACTTAATGCCTTCTTTACCTCAGTCTTTAATATGAAGACTAGTTGTCCTCAGTGATGGGGAGATGAGTGAAGCCCTGATAATCCAGGAGGAGATGGTTAGTGACCCGCTAAGCCAATTAGACACTCACAAGTCTGTGGGTCCTGATGGGATCCACCCCAGGGTATTGAGGGAACTGGCAAAAAAAACTTGCCAAACCACTCTCAGTCATCTTCCAGCAGTCCTCGTTAGCTGGAGAAGTTCCAGCTGACTAGGAATTAGCAAATGTAAAGCCTATTTACGAGGAGGGTCAGGGAAACTACAGGCCTGTCAGCCTAACCTCAGTTCTGAGCAAGGTTATGGAAGAGATCATCCTGGGTGCCATTACACAGCAGATGCAGGGCATCAAGCCCAGCCAATGTGGATCTACAAAAGGAAGATCCTTCTTGACCAACCTGATCTCCTTCTGTGACAGTGATTCTATATGAGTGGGTGGGGAGATGTGTGCTGCGTTTCTAAAGCAATTACCTAAGATGCTTAAAGGTATTCAAAGAAGTCTTTCATATTTAAAGTATTTTCTGATACGAATATCTCTGGGTGGACAAGAGATAAGCTGCTTTAAAATGGTTTTCAGGCATGTTTGGAAAAAAGCGTAATGCCTCTGGAGTTCCTATCTTCAGCTCCAACTTGGGTGCAGTATTTGCAAAGTCCCTCAGCAGCAAGAATATAACTGTTGCTTATAATTCCAAAATCCTTTTTTCTTCCTCATTGCCTGTGACTTTCATTACGCTTCTGGTTTAATATAGTTGTATTTTTTTTTCCCCTCATGCACCATTGTTGACCTGTGCAAGCATATTCCCAGGCTAGGGACCTATGAGAATGCTGTTGGTGGTAGAAAGAGTGCTTTGAGACTTACCTTTCTAATTTTGGATAATGTTTATTATTATTGCATACTGTAACTGCACTGATTAAATTCTGCTGTGGCTTAGAGTGTTACATCCAAGTAGACATATTTGGGAACTGAGACTGAAGCCCATTACCTATATAAATTGCTGTTGATAAGAAGTAGCAGTTAGCCAGGGACAGCTTGTTTCTTTCTAAGTAATAGCCTGAATTATGAATTTCATCTTCCAGCTGCTGTGGTCCCAGGAGAAAAATTCCCTTACTCATCTCCTGGGCAGTCAGCTGGATGCATCTCCCATATAGGTGGAAAATGTCTCTGAACAGTGCCTCAGTGTTCCCAAATTTGCCTGTAGGACTGGTCTACCAGTACAAGTTTCCTTCCCGTGAGGTTGTGAGTACAATAAGGGCACCACATCATAACTGTGCAACTGGAAACACAGGTAAGAAACAGAAATGTCACTCAGTGAAACCAACCAGATTCATTATTTCTTTTAGATTAACCTTTTATCACGTTTGAGTTAGTTGTATTTTTTTTTTTCCTTTCTAAAGAGGGGGAGTCTTACATTTTCAGGAAGAATAGATTTCTTTAAATAAAAACAATAAAGTTACAGTATATAATAAGAATATAATGCTTAAAAAACTATACCAGGCCACACACAAAGTCTCCAGCTCTTTGCCTTTTCTCATCTTCAGTGATTTAGGACTTGAGGTGAAATAAAAAGGTTTATTTTTGAACATTTCTGTGCTGTTCATTAATAAAAAGAAGCTTTGGTAATTAGGCTATGATGACAGAAACTAGATATGCATCAAGCAAGCCCATTAATTTCTAAAAATGTAAAATGATCTTTTTAGTAGTGTTTTCATTCAGTAATACTAATATGAATTTAATAATATCACATAGTAATTACCAAGGTTCTTCTCTCCTGTGTAAGAGAAGTGGAAAATGGTATGATTGTAATTTTTATGACACTTTACAGAAGGGAAAGCTGAAACACACACACACAAGTCAACAGCAACAAGCAAACAAAAAAACCTCAAACAACAAAGTTCCCTGAAATTGCATCATACAGTGGGCTCCAAGAAGCATGAAAACCAATAGTCATTGTCCCTAGAATAAGCCCCTCACAGCATATACAGGGCATGGTCCATAAACTGGTGTTTATGTAGATTGGAATATGAAAAGTAAGATTTATATTCAACAGTTACTGGCAATATTAAACAATTTTGGGCTTAAGTTGGCTGACAACAGTAGAATTTCAGAAGACCAAGAGAAATCCAAAATGACTTGTATCTTTTAGCCACATTGACATGGAGATGTAAAACAGTTTTAGAAATTAGAAATACTGAAATTAAAGGCATAGTTCCCACCAATGTTTTGGAACATAGCTTCCGTCATGCTCTGGTGTAGATGGGGTGGGACAGGTTATTTGCAGCAACTAACTTGGAGAAAACTGCTCTCCCTGGATTTTCTTGCTCACTGAGTTAGAAGAGGGTAGCTAAAATTGAGTCATCAGAGTAGCTTCAATTAAAATACAACTCTGACCCCTTTCCTAGAGTAACTTGTTTGTTTCTGTTGTCTTGAGAGGGAATGCAGACTGGGGGAGCTAAGCTGAAGTTCATGTTTCTGAATGCTCTTTTATATGCAGTTTACAGGATGTCATAAAGCATCCATGATACAGCAAATTTAATACAACCTTCTAATTTCTTGCTATCACACAGACATGGAAGGCCTGAAAATTTCTGATTGTCTGTGACTTCTTTATGCTTTGAAAGCAGCATGAAATGACTCTATAGCAGGCAAAACCGCTGACTTGGGAATCTTGCTCTTGGCATAAAGCTGGCAAAACATCTTTATGCTTTGCTGTAGCAGTCCCCAATTTTCTGCCATTTTAGGAATGGGAGAGGGGAATTTGCCATTGGGATGGAGAAGCCAGAAAGGAGTTTTGAAGCACATGTTGTCAGAGATGAGGATGAGGTGGCAGATGTGAGACCTAAATTTATATTGGTGGGAAGCCAGGGCACAACATATGCTCCATCTGCTCCTGACAGCATGTGACCCAAGCAGAAGTGAACTCCATATTATTAAGTGGAATTTACCCTCCAGGGCAGGAAATCCCCCTCTCAGTAGAGGAGAACATTTAAAGGGAAAAGACTGGGAAAAAAAAAAAAAAGGTATGACAAATAAAGGAAGAATTGTCAGAGGTGATTGATGGATCATTAACAGAATATTCATAGGTTATTAATGAAATAAAAGTAATTTTTTTAAACAAAGATACATGTCTTTGTTTCACCCATTCCCTGGATGAGGAATGAAATGTGCTGAAGGGATGTGAGAGTTATTCTCAAGATGTGCAGTGAAGGTTTAGGTTATGATCCCTCACAAGCTGAAAGTTGTGGCGATCATGCTTGTAAGATATGACCTTCCCTAGACAGCAATGGGTTCATAACAGATTGTCAGAGCCTGTCAGATTTGTACATATCTCTGTAGGAACACCGCTGAAGGGGAAAAATTCTGGTTTCTGTCTGCTTCCAGCAAGAGCTTCCTTGTCTTCTGTGTTCGGCAAAAGATTTCTCAAAGTAGCCTCTCCTGGAATGTGCCTCAGCTGCCTCAGGCTGCTTTTGGGAGAACTAAACCGAGTTACATTTCAAACCTATCCAGATTGCATTTTTCTTGTTTTTCCTGAAAACCCAGACACCTACTGTCCATGGGTAGAAAGGGAGCCGAATTAAAGTCTGTTTATGGGAAACAGAAATGTATGCCATATTTTACAAAATACTGTGAATGTCCTAATATTTTGCATTGTGGAAGCTTGGCTGGCTGCTTGCAGTAGTTCACAGAAATGTGCCTTTCTTTTCCTTAGAAAACAGACTGCCTCGTTGGAATAAAAGGGAGGTTTATGCTGAGAATATAAAATGCTTCTGTCTATCCTGCTATTTAGCTCAGTGAAAACAAAAAGAGCAATGAAAGAAAATTGACAGTAAGATTCTTGCTACCGCTTGCAGTGGTAGAAAAATATCAAGGTCATATCAATTTCCAGATCATGTGAGACCACTTAATTGACTTGGAAAACAATGAGCTACAGGGGGATGTAATAAGGTGGTCTTTTTAATGTATGAAATCAGTAGTTGCTTTAAGAAGAGATAAATGTCTAGGATGGTTTGGTTCTGCTCAGAGAAAGACCGAAAATAAAATGTTCTTTATTGCTGGAGTATTAAAGAGCCTACAGGAGTATAGAGAAAAAATAATCATCATAAGAGCAAATAAGAATGATGTGTTTATAAAATGGAAGTGTCTGTAAAAACAGCTGCTAGGTGATCAAAAAAACAGGTGAAAGCCAAAAGATTATTGTTTCAGAAAGAGAATTTGAAGAATGAATGAATTTAGTTTCTGGTTATTGCCATGGATACAGCTCCTGATCCACCTCTGGAAGTTCCACCTCTACCCTCTGATGAATGCAATGAATTCCTTCAAGTTCTGCTGAATGATAAAGCTGCTGGGTGGTAATTAGCAGAATGTCCTGAAATAAATTCTAATCTAACATGTTGCTATTTATCACTGTAATTGATTATGGTACTGATAATGTAAACATAATTTCCTCTGCTTTATAACAGGAAACTTAATCACTGGAAAAATAGTTGAGCAGAAATGATGTGCCAGTGCCTTTCAGTCTGTGGCCGTGAGTGTGTGGGTAGTGATGCAGTTGTATCTCAACAATAACATAAATGCTCCTATGATTTTACATTCCCCTCAGCTTTGATTTTTAGTTTTGCAGTATTTTGGCTCTTTCCATTACTCCCAACATCAGTTTGGTAACTTCTTGGAAAATTAAGGTAGAAAAGGGACATAAGATTCAGAAAATTTTAATCCTTTTTAGTAAGTCTTTGATCATCCTGAGGTCCTCTTCTCATTTGGAGTATCAGACCTGAGAGAACAGTAATCTTTGCCTGGGTCCAACAGGAAATCTTGATGTCCAAAAGGGTAGGAAGTAACCATATAAGTCAGAAAGAGTTTCTTTCATGTCAGAGAAAAGCTTCAGTTTGTTACTGTTCTCATTGCAGAGGCACTGTACAGTTTTACAGGGATCTGGAGTTACTCCTTCCTGAAACTTCCTGCTCTCTCTGAAAGCCCACATCCAGGTGGGATCTGGAATTGTAGGTGACCCTTGAGGGAAGAGCTCTATTCATCCAGCAGCCTCAGAACAAGTCACCTCTGTGAGGGATCCTCATCTCGTAGATATTTCATGATGGCCGTGTGTTTTTAAAGTGTGCTTTTAAACCTGACTTGTTCTTCTCATTCAATTGAGAAGTCACAATCTGCATCTTCCAAGACGTTTTCTGAACATCCAAGATCCAAATTACTTTGTGGTGCTAGCATTTTAATTTCCTCCTATTGAAACTGTTCAAATGTCATTTTTAAAACTGGGCTTTCACCAGGTCATTGCCATTTTTCAGTCACTCTAGACTTACAGGGATTAGCTTATAATTGAAGCTGCAGAGCCATAACCAGAGGGTAAACTCATGAACCCCCTGCATATATATCTTATTCTGTACAATAATTGATACATGTTTATCAGATTTGCCTGGTGGTCTGACGTGAGGGGAACTTTTGACATTCTTTTTTGCTTTCATATGCAGCAATTTCATACTTATTATTTAAATAAAAAAAATACCCTGGATGTTTGCTTTTAATGCAGTCTATCCTTCTATGGTACCTGAGATTAGCTGTAAACCAAGACATAAAAATTTGAATAAAACAACCATGAACATAACTAAATAATAGGTTATTAAATTTGCAAGAAGACAAGACAATAAGTATTTAAATTAAGGAGACATAAAAAATCTGCATATAAAAATGTTTAGCATAAAAACTACAACATCTAACGAGATGAGACAAGCAAGAACTCATCAACAGAGGAAGGCTCTAATTGGAGTGGCACAGAAAGGAAGACAAAGAAAACTGACTTTTCAACCTCAGTTGCTTTTTTTAGGGAATGAAATTTGTCAAGAAACCTAGGACAAATCTCATTCCACTCTTTACTGCCCTATCATCAAGGTAACAGAACAAAATGTGTTAAAAGAAAAAAGCATCAAATAGATTCTGTGAAGAGAAAGAGAAATCTGGGATAGATGACAATGCTTCTCTGAGTCAAATCAAGACTCAGAGCAGAATAATACTCTGTTATGTGTTATCTTCATTAGCAACTATTCGGCATCCTATTTAGCAAGTATTTCTGTGAGTGGCAGAACACATGACGCTTGATTTTCTCCAGTGCCATCTGTCTCCTGGAATCTCTAATAATGGTTTAGTCTGCTCTGTAAACACTTCTTCAGTGGGAGTATTAATCTGTTTCTCTCCTTGATCGTTTCATGCCACCTCTTCTGACAAGCCTGGGAGTTTTACATCTTTGGTACTTCTACCCCACTCTCAACTAGGGTTGGCCTTGACTCCCAGGTGTGGACGAGAGGTTTGGTGTTTGTAGAATTACAGAGTGAAGAATGACAGATAATGGAGGAGTTCTGTTTCCTTAGGAAGGAGGAGACCCTGAGCTAGGCTTAAAAAAGGAAGCTTACATCTCTAATAGGTTCATTCTGTTTTCTGGAAATATTGTTTGTGACTACTGATTAATGACCCTAAATGACCGAGCTACATTTGTGATGCCTAGTTTGACCCAAACTAGCTGACCACATCTCTATGTGCACCACAGCTCTCTGCCTGTCATTAATAACAAGCACTTACATGGAAAATGTGATTGTAGGCTTCTATATGTTTTCTTTTCACAGAGTGACCCTCAGCCCTTACACAGAAAGTGCCCCTGCTGTGTGCCTGATTTAGTTGTCACTTATGGATGGCTACAAAAGGGATAGACAAGGAAGATGAGGTGGCCCTGTGTGTTAGGGAAAGTTTTCATTGCCTAGACCTCAGTGAGGCCAATTGTAGGAGGTTCAACGAGGCCCAGTGCCAGGTCCTGCACTTGGGTCACAAACACCCCCTGCAGAACTACAGGCTGAGGGTAGAGTGGCTGGAGAGCTGCCCAGTGGAAAAGGACCTGGGGGTGCTGGTTGACAGTGGCTGATCATGAGCCAGAGAGTGCCCAGGTGGCCAAGAAAGCCAGTGGCATCCTGGCCTGTATCAGGAACAGTGTGGCCAGCAGGAACAGGGAAGTGATTGTTCCCCTGTACCAGGCACTGGTGAGGCTGCATCTCAAATCCTATATCGAGTTCTGGGCCACTCACTCCCAGAAAGACATTGAGCTGCTGGAGTGTGTCCAGAAAAGGGCAATGGAGCTAGTGAAGGGTCTAGAACACAGTTCCTATGAGGAAAGGCTGAGGGAGCTGGGGTTGTTTGGTCTGGAAAAGGAAGGCTCGTGGGAGACCTTATCACTCTTTACAACTACCTAAAAATACTAGGTTGCAGCCAGATGAGTGTCAGTCTCTTCTCCCACGTAACAAGTGATAGGATGAGAGGAAAATGGCCTCAGATTATGCCAGGGGAGGTTTGTCTAGGACTGGAATAAGCTGCCTAGGGAAGCAGTCGAGGCATTTTTTGAGGATTTATTTAGATGTGTAGATGTGGCACTTGGGCATGTGGTTTAGTGGTGGAGTTGGCAGTGCTGGGTTAACAGTTGGACTCGGTGATTTTAAAGGTCTTTTCCAACCATAAGGATTCTATGATTCTATACAGCAATGTAATTTCATTAGCTCGAGTGTGATGGTGTTAATCCTCATTTGCATGAGCATCATTGACAGAAGATGGCAGCCCTCTGTACCTCATCTGAACACATAATTCCTCTGGGCATATAGAGATTGATCAGATCCTCCTGGAGTCAAGGAAAAGCCTCCCACTGATTTTGGTAGTCTTTGGGCCCTTTTTAAGAGACTTCTATTTTATTCTGAGATACAAATAAATAGCCTTAACTGCAATTATCAAACAACGTTTGTCCTGTTTAGAAGATGAATTAGCTGGGGAAGAGAAATGAAAGTTTATGTGAGAGGTACTGTAATCTAAAGGATAAACCGTTGTTTTCTAAATAGTAGTTATCTCAGTAGACTGCACCTTTATCACCGAATAACAAACCCTATTTAAATCTCTGCTCGAAGTTGGTTGTCACTAAAATACTTGTAATGCTTTGAGCAGGTAGGAAAACATTGTCATTAAGGTCAAGGATCAGAGTCTTCTCTTTGGTAGGGAAATCTCCATCAAGTGAATGTCTCTATTATGATAAAATAAGGAAGCAAACTACAAGGAGGTCATTGACCGTAAGAAGCAATTTTCCAGCTCTTATTGCTTCTGATACTCTACAGTGTAATTCACAAACAAAAGCATAAATCAACAGCAACCTTTTCCAGCAGGTTAGTGGAGAATGGGGAGAGATGAAGCCACGTAACACAGGATATTAAATTGCCATGACCAATTTTCTATAATCGTTCTTAAAAGAAAGCAGAACATTTCTTCCTTACAATTAAGAAGATATTTTGCAAAATCCTGTATATTTTAGAACTGTTTCAGAGCATCCAATGTAATAATTCTCTCTGCTGTAAAAAGTATGAACAAGCAAACAAACAAATGCAAGCATGTTCATATATATTCCCCTGCCACACCAGTGAATTTTCCTATCACATGCATGACTGCTCCCTATTCTGGCACTTACTTTATCACAACATTTACAAAGGCTTCTAGGCCACGAACAAGTAGTTTCAAGGCAAGTATGTGGAGACTGCCGTGTCTCATAAATACAATCCATTTTCCTTCATTTCTTGATAGTAGACCCTCAGCTCTAACAATTCTGCAGACTCAGCTGTGGGGAGTATTTATAAATTGTATAGGTTTGTATTTCCCAGCATCTCTCAGAGTAAAAATTATCTCAGTGTTTTGTTACGTCTTCAGTGAGCAGTGATGCTTACGATCCTCACAGGCATGTATTGTTTACAATTAAGCTGAATTTAATTGTAGAATTGCGACCCTCTGAATTTAAGGTTTTAACTCTGAAAAATTTTTACCTTGATTTCAGAGTTTTCTAAAGCATTGGAACTATGTCAGGATGTCAGTGGTCCAAGCTGTATGCACAGGCACCTTCCCTTTTGCCAGCTCATTCCCATATATCCCAATTTGTGGATGATGTGTAGTTTTATAATAATACCTTCAGTGGCTGATACACTGAAATTTAGAGTAAGGGCAAACCACTCAGTACTGCCGTTTCTGCCAGAGCTTCCTGCTGTGGGTTTGGTTGGTTGGGGACTTGTTCTGGCAGGGCTCCGCTTCCCATGTGAGGTGGAAAGGTGGAATACTGTGCTGCCATGGCAATCGGGTGGCTAGAGCTGGAACTGGCTTGGTGTTTGAAACTTGATGTTTTGAGGATTTATGTTTGTAATAATTCCTTCTCCCTTCTCCTAGGATGACTGCCGGAAGGCTAGTGAGCCCATCCTGCCCATGGATACATTTTATCTGAGCCTTCAGTTTTGACCTGTCTGGCATGGGAGACCCTACTGGAGGCACTTTAAAAGTCTTTAGATTGGATATTAGGAAGAAACTCTTCCCTGGGAGGGTGGGGAGGCCCTGGCACAGGTTGCCCAGCAGCTGTGGCTGCCCCATCCCTGGAAGTGTCCAAGGCCAGGCTGGGCCGGGTTTGGAGCAACCTGGGATAGTGGAAGGTGTCCCTGCCCATGGCAGGGGGGGGGTGGAAAGAGATGGTTTTAGTGATCCCTTCCAATCCAAACCATCCTATAATTCTATGATACTCTTTCAGTGCTTTACTGAGTGGTGACAAACCTTAATGCTGGTAGTAAAGTGCCCCTGATTGTCTGCCAAAGCTCATAGTGCTTTGGCAGTGGGTCCAGGTGAGGTGCAGCTTATTGATTTAGAAGTTATATTTCTTCAATAGTTTTGAAATTATATTTCTTTGTGTATAAACAGAAGGGCATTGCCAGCATGACCCCTGTTTTCAGACGAGAATCCCTTATAAATTATCCCAAGTCTGCATAGCAATGAAGCCATTTGTATGGAAATAAATGCGCTGCTGTTCTTCTGACGGCTCTCCAGCAGCTCATGAAGTGCCTTTCACATTGTGAGGAGTGCTTCACGAATCAGCTGAGAAGCAAAAATTGAGACACTGGTACTTTCCAGCTTCCTTTGATAAATACGACTCTAAACTTGAGGGTGGTGAAAGAGCCAAGAGGTGCGAGATGGAGGAGGTGCAAGTGATGATAATGCCAGGGGAATTGAATGCCATGGCAGACAGTGGTCTCCTCTTCCTCTGGTGATAAACACAGGGGGACAAAAGAGACATTTATGAGAAGTTCAAGAATGAGCTCAAAGTTCTTTATTTTCATAGAGGGATACGCCTTTTACTTTTGGATGATGATGATGATGATGATGTATCAGTGAGTCTTATACCAATAGTGTCTTCAGTACATTAGCAGGTACTTACCCAACTAAGAAAGATACTTGTTCTTATTTCCTCAGATAATGAAAATTTCTGAGAGATAGGCAACATGCTGATTTATAAAAAAATATGGTTGTCTTAGATTTTCTTCTCAAGCAACTCCTAGCAACTTTCTAAGCAAATGCAAGTAAGTTCAGGCAGAAATAGCAAGTATTTCTGATGTGTTGCCTCCAGTGAATAGCAATAATTGCAAAAAAGTCATGGTAAGTGGCGGTCTGAAAAACAAACTAAACATGATCCCAGTATGGGGTAAACTGGAATGAATTATTGGACACGAGAACACATTTTTAAAGGCATCTGGGGCTGGACATGTAAATGAAGGGGATGACCTATGTTAATTGGGGAGTTACACAAGTTTTTACTGCAATTTCCAAATAGTTAATTTTTCTCC
>JAWWLV010000002.1:739238-774862 GCA_035041135.1 Platyrinchus mystaceus
AGCAATTGTCCCAGATACTTCTGTACACAGAAAATTTGAAGCTGAATCTTTGAGCAGCAGTTAAAAAAAAGCCCTGATTTCCTGAAAATCCATTCCCTGAGCATAATTCAGAGAAAGCATTTCTTGCAAAGGACCCCAGCTGTGAAATCTTACATCAAGTCTTACTAATTTTGTTTCATTACGGCAGATTTCAATGTCATACTCTAAAGAGCAAGGAATTAAAATAGGTCAGCAGCACTGTGGGAGAAGTACACAAAAGCAGCATCCAGCCTGCAGTGGTTCAGCATCTCAGGCAAAACGCTGTATGACCATCAGCTCAGAGAGACAGACATGGAATGAGAAGCGCAGTTCACAGCAGGTACGGAGCAGGGTGTTCAGAGTGCTGTTCTGTCCCTGCACCTGGCTGCCACTCAGGCTCATTCTGAACTGCCAACAGCCCTAGATCAGAGCCTTCAGCACTTAAAAACCTGGTAAAGCATAATTAACGTGACACTTTGTCCAGCATCCCCACAGCTGACCAGCTATAACCCCTCACTGGTCAGAGGACTGAACCCACTCCCTTCCCTCCTCCTTTTCACTCCAAATGAAATTCTCAAAATCTTCTGCTGAACGTGCCCATCATTTCCCTTTCAGCTAAATCCATCATTGAAAAATAATCACATCCTGAATATATACACCATTTGGAGCAATGTTTTTTTTTCCAGCTTAAATCTGATTTCTGCATCTGAATATATTCTCTATGGGCATTAGGGCAGGAAACAGCACCCTCTTCTCTCTACAGATTCCACAGCCCTTCTTATTAACTCCTTAAGGGCTAAAAATTAAATAGGTCACGAGAGCGGTTAAATCACCATATGATCATTTTCTTTATCGTATTCCTTTCCTCTTTTGCATATCTTGGGCTTTTTAGATGTTCGTCTTGCAAATTTATCTTGGCTCTTGTTTCTTTGTACATTCATTACAAGCTCTTTGTCACAGATCTGTCACAAGAAAAAATCGTCCTAAACTGTTCCAGTGTAAATGTATTCAAAGTACTTCCAATACACAGCGTTGTAGTTGTAGGCAACAAGGAGGGATTGCTTAAACACAATTACAAATGCAACTTGTTTCAGAACACCACAATGCATTCTGAGCTGAGCTCATTTTCAGGAGAAACACTGTATTTCAGGAGAAATCTGCCCTACTTATTTATCACATTCTGTCCTTGTGACTATTCCTATTCTTACAATTTCAACATGTCCTTTTTGCTTTGTTTCCAGCATGTGCAGCAGACAATTCTTCACTTCATTTGGCAGCTTATATATTACAGTCTTTTGACTAAATTTACATGGATAACATATATTTAAAAGGTTTTTCTTCAGCACTGAAAGTTGTATATTTGCAGGTATAGTTTTACATACAATTCCACATGTCCAGTTTTTGGGTGGGGATTTTAATATCATTTATACATCATGCCACAAATATTTTTATTGCTAAAATTATTATTATATTTTTGATGTAGTTATTTTATATTTATTTATAGCATTTATTACTATAATTAGTATGCAATTAACATTACTCAATAACTCCTTTCTACGTATTTATCAATACTAGATTTCATAGATTTTCTGCAGGACCCTTAAGACAATTTTTCTTGGGAGTCCAAAGTGTATTTGCTCCGTTGTTAATTTTTTTTTTTTTTTTACACAAAAAGCCAGCATCTGACATCACTGTGAATTCAGAGAAAAACATTCATAATTCTGATCTTAATTTTTGCCAGGTTAAGGGTTGGAGCTCAGGATAACTTTTTGACTGGACAATGGGGGAGCACTGAACAGACCTGTTTCTGTCAGAGCTTTATACAGTTGAAACAGGTAAGAGGACATGAACACATGTGTACCTTAACCAGTCATTATCTGCATTCATTTTGGAAATAGCTCACATTTTCCTATTAAATATTTCTCTACTTTTTTTCACCATCCATTACTATATTCTTACTGGGGGGTTTTTTAGGCTCTCTGAGAGAGAACCAGAGCAAGAGCATCAGTCCATGTACTAACCCAACCTGCCTCAACACAATGTGTTAGTGTGGAAAACTTCAGCACCACCTTAGCAGGCATCTCTGTAGGACAGATTCCTCTTTCTTCCTTCACTTTTTGGATCTAACTGTTTAATATGAAGGTCATAAAAGGCGTTGCAGGGAAGGAATGCAGAGCACAGAGAACACCTCATATACTCAGGCGTGACTTTTAGCCTGCAAGATGTTTTCAAGCTAAGGATGAATAAAGGTTCTATTTTACCACAGAAAGATTCCCCAAAACAAAATCCATAATTAAGCCTGCAAGAGTCGACCCTAGAATGAGGTATAAGAGTCAAAGGAAAAAGAGACAAAGGCATTCTGGTGTTTGGTTACTTCCATTTGGTTTCATTTGCACTAGAATAGAATTTAGTCTGTTGACAGACCAGAATAAAAAGATGGAAAATTAATTTGGCAGTTTTACAACTAAGTTTAAAGTGCCCCAAGTAGTTCCCTTAATATGCTTCTCTTCTTAAAACAGAACTATGGATCCTATTTGGACAACTTTAGGCTGACTATATATTGCCTGGGGGATGCTGCTCCTGCCCTACTGCAGGCAGAATAATTGAGGGTCAAATATGCAGCAGCTGAGTATTTGAGCTGTGCATTCCCACACCCAAGGTACACCTGACCCTCCTACACCAGAAACTGTGGTGCATTCATAAGGTACATCCAAAAAAAGGGGAGTTACAAAAGTGACCTTTCAGACAGAGATGCACATATTATATCTTTATTCTCAAGCAGAATCTGTACATGTCTAGTAAAGGTCTTGCCCCCCCCCTTTTTTTTTGTACACAAAGCAAGAGAATTTACCCCTTTTTCACTCCTTATCACACAACTGGGGTAACGCTTTCCTTCCAGGATGATATTTTCAACTGAATCACAAATGGTAGTAGCAGGATGAAGGGCAGAGTTAAGTGGAACCAGAGACTCATACAGGAGGACATATGGGTTGGAATGGTGTTACCTAGACTATTTACTGTTTAATGAGCCTTAAAAATGGAACAAACCCCCTCTTTTTGAACACAAAACCATGAAGAATAGGATTACTTACTAGGATTTCCTAGTATGTGGCTTCAACATTTGGAGAAGCCTAGTTCCTCTGAGAACACACTGTCCAAGAAGCATTTAAAGGAACTGAGAAGGAAATGTGGGAACCTAGTGTCACAAATTGAGAGATATTGATATGTTTGTCCAAAATCCCTGTCACTGCACGTGGCAACGGTACCAACCTGCCCTCAGGGAGAAATGCAAACAGGTTCTGCTAGAGCACACGGATTAGAGAAATGCTTTACCTTAAATAAACGTAAGATTCCATGAGATAATGCTTCCAAGGCATTCATTATTTTTATGTCTTAGTAGGCTGCCTGGTACCAGAGGAAGAGAGACATTAATTGCCTTCTAGGAGACAAATGGGAGCAACATTTGCATGCATATTTTTTCAGTAAGTTAATGTACACATCTAAATACCTTATTGCCTAGATGACATGTAATAAAGTAGGAAAGGGTCCACTCATAGCACAGCAATGGTTCATAAGTGTTTGATTTAGGATGCATACTCCAAACTGTACACTTCCTAAGACAGGTATTGTGAGAAAAACAAAATGCATTATTACACATCGCAGTGCTTAGTCATCACATTTACATTTGAAGGACAAAGTTGCCTTAGATGTAAATCCATGTAGGATGTGCACCTGCAGTACTTAGTATCAAAGCAAACAGATCTGCCAAGCCATATGGGGCCAGCAATGAACTAAACTAATATTTCACTTTTTACACTGTTATTGTCAATGTAACTGGATGTTCACCTTCCTACTGAGGCCAGACCAGCATTTGGAAATCTGAAAATCAGAAAAAGAGCATCAGTGGGAGCACAAGCTGCTCTTGCAGTCCTGACACTCAACTGGGACTCAGCACAGCTTTGTATTAATCCTTGTTCTCAAGATAAAGCATTCCCAGACAGCCTGTATCCACCTGCATTTATGGATGGACACAAACTATTGTATGGTGGCAAGTGGGAATAAATTACTTTTTTGCCTTGGGAGACTCCTAGAGATGTTTTGTTTTCACATCCATCATATTCTTGAATGAGTCTTCTCTAGAGCTTGTATTTGCTAATTAAGGATACAACAGAGCACCAAGCTCTGCTGGCAATTTTGAAAAAGCTTTTGGTATTACCTCAAAAAAGCAACTGGTTTTCTTATTCTAGTTCTTTATTATATAAATTGTTGATTTTTCTCTTGAAGGTGTCATATTAAAAAAACAGAAACCTACCTTTAAGCTACATAGTTCAGCACTATCAAGCAGCACTATCAAAAATCTGTGCATACCTCTCATAAACTTCCAGTTCAGTTTTTCACAGTCCATTGCAGCACACCAATCAACTGCAATGATGGCTCATTGTAAATCCTGAGAATCTGACTCCTGTGTGAGAAGTGATGGAAGGACAGGAAGCAAACTGTAAAATCATCGAATCACTGGAAAAGACCTCTTAGATCACCAAGTCAAATCATCAACTCAGCACCACCACCATGTTCACCACTGAACCATGTCCTCAAGTGTAGAATCATAAAATAATTAAGGTAAATGACAACTTGTATCACAATAATCAGATATTAATGAATATTCACTGTTATTAATCACAGAATCACAGAATGTTTTGTGCTGGAAGGGACCTCAAAGATCATGGCATTCCAAGCCCTGTGTCATGGGCAGGTACACCTTCCATAAGACCAGGTTGCTCCAAACCCTGTCCAACCTGGCCTTGAACACTTCCAGGGATGGGACATTCACAACTTCTCTGGGCAACCTGTTTCAGGGCCTCACCACCCTGAGAGTAACGAATTTTTTTCCTAATATCCAATCTAAACCTATTTTCTTTCAGTTTGAAGACATTCCCCCTTGTCCTGTCACTCCATGGTCTTGTAAACAATCTCTCTCCATGTTTTTGTAGGCTCCTTTCATCAGGTATTGGAAGGCCACAGTTAAACTCTCAGTTTTGAGCAAAGAGAAGCATCCAATCCCAGGCTCCAGTATTTGAATGGAAACAAACTGGTAAAGTATATAAAAATAAAACAAGGTGGTTCCATTTCAAGAACAACTTATTGCCTGTTTGCAGCTAATTTTTATTCATGCACGTGATGACCCAGGAAAGAACTTAACTGATGTTCCTCTATGCAAAGTTGTGTGTTTTCCTTGTGATTTTGCAGACGGGTTGTTTCAGGGGAAGGAAAGGGAGCAGCCATGTAGACAGGGTGTCTTCTGTGCCAGGGAGGTGGAGCAGCAGGACCTCTGGGACACTACACATCTATTAATGTCTATTTTATTCTGAATAATCTTGGTCCAGTGCATTAACAAGCATCAGTACCGGCAAGGAAAGCTTAGCATACAGCCCCTGAGGGGTCAGGAAACACAGATGAGAAGCAGCAATATCAAAAAGTAAAATGAAGATGAAACTATCCTAGATCTGAAAAAAAAAAAAACAAACAATCATTAATTGGATTATCTGTCTAACTGTGAAGTCATGAAGAGAAGGGAAAAGAAGAATGAAGTGAAATGGTAGAAAAAATATTCTTCCTGGATTTATCTTTAGAAGAAAAAAAACCCCTTATGGTCTTTTCCTAAATTTTTAAGTGAAAAATCCAAAACCTGTCCTATTTCAAAAATCCTAGGAAGGGCTTGGAACACTATGCACATTTAATATAATACTGTACCTCATGGGAACAATGGGAGAGAGGAATAAAAATTATTGATTTCAGTCATTAATATTTCTTAACAGGTGAGCTGTGGAGGAAAGAGGAAAAGAGGAAAGGAAACTTAAGAGGAAACTTGGGCTTTTTATTAGTAATACTTAGTAGTAAAGCACCTGATGAGTAACACATGCAATGACCTGTGCATTATATCAGTTTTTACAGGAGACTACCACGATTAATATGTTCTGGTCACATCAGCACTTTCAAATTGCCTTGCCCTGCCTACTTTTAAATGTATTAAAAAATGAAGACAGATTCTGGGGGCAGCAGAGTGGTTTATATGGGGGGAGGGGGGGCATAAAAGTGCACAGAATCACAGCAAACAAAACCCTTTCCAAAAGAGGAACCGTATCAGCACTATGATACTCAGTATCAATGCAGAAGAGACCTGGAGAAGAACCACCTCCCACAGGTTAATCTTGCCTTCCCCCACCAGGCAGCAGTGCAATACTTCCATTAAATCTGGCCAGAACAACTTCTAAAACCTGAAATGCTCAGCATTTTCTGGTGGCAGTCTGTGTTGGCATCTGAAAGCCTTTAACAAATGCTAAACTAAGGATCTATAACTAGGATTTGAGACTCAAATGTCTGGCTAAATTTCTCTGTAAAGCCACAAGGTGTTCAATAAAAGTTGTTTGCATTTTTAATGCTTACTGTGACATGTCAAGACACTTGAGCTGGTTTTCCTGAATCTTAGTTATGGGAGGATACAACAGTAAAGACACAGCGAGGTTCCCAAATTCTTGTGTGGGCACACTTAATGGAGAACTTCAGTAATATTGTTATTGTCCCTTACTTCCTGATGTTCACCTGAGGAGAATCAAGAAGTCTAAAAAGAAAACGTGTTGTAAGAATCAGGTAACCACAGATAATGGAAATCTACCACATTATACACAAAACACAAATATGACATCGAATTAAAGTGATAAAACTAAACCCTGTGACTTCACGTGAGTCAACTCTGATTTCACATCTGTGCACATGTGGTAACCAAATAAGTGCTCTTAATTTTTACCTAGTGATGTTAGGAATTTAGGGGTTTAGCTAATGTAATTTGATTATTTTTAAAACCTTTTGAAGAAGAGACAGAAATCAGTAATTTATATAAATTACCTGCTCATGAGCATGCTATCTGTCTTAGGCATGGCAAGTACAGAGCAAAATGGAATTACAATTTAACAGGAGTTGGTTGAAAAACATTCATTATTCTTCAGAGATCTTTCATCACTAAGTTTTCATAAAATTAGAGTTGGACAGAAGTCAAGAAAGAAAGCAGTACTATATTTTCATGTAAAATCAAAGTATTTCTTTTTTTCAAATTTTTCCAAGAAAATACTTTGATTTGGAAAAATGCCTTTTAAATAAGATCTTGAGGGGGTGGGGAGGGATGAAAAAAACTATGTGCTTTCCATGCTATTTTTATGTACCTTCACACCTCTAAAAATAATGCTTGGAAAAGTCTTTTTTTTTTTTTTTTTTTTTTTTTTTAAAAAAAAAAAAAAAAAAAAAAAAAAAAAGGAAAAGGTAAAACATTTCCACTGAAGACTGACAGAAAGGAATTGCTCAACATTTCCTGTCAACCTGCTTCAGAGATTTCTGGGACGTGGAAAAGATGACAAGTCAGACGTTTTTTCCCCTCTAACATAAAGCTTTTGCAAGTGGCTTTCATTTTCAGAGCTGTTGTAACACATCTCAGCTATTTGGGAATCCAATCTGTTCAACGAAAGCAAAAGCTATGATTTATATATATATACACACACACACATGCATCCACCCACCCCTTCTGAGTTGCATGTTCATCATACTTTGCTTAGAAAAAAAATATTGACAGCAACCCCGAAGCTGAAGTCTGGAGTGAGTGCAGGGCCTCGCACAGCCTAAGCACTCTTAGAAGTCCTGCTCTGCTGGGACCATGATGCAGCATGCTATGTACTCACAGACGTATTTTATTCCAAGAACAGACACAGGAATTTTTTTTCCACCATGGAGCAAGGTGTGCCCCTGCAGCTTGAATCATAAGTTACCTCTTTACCCAGGAGAAGCGTTTTGCTTCTCCAAGTTCTCCTCCTGTCATTTCATACTTTCCTTTTGCTTTTTTTCAGTAACTAGATGAACTTTTCATACCTGGCCCTACCTTACTAAGTGTTTCCTCATCTGAAAGAGACCTACACATGTTAAATAAACTTAATTTCAGGATTAGGTCACAGAGTTACTTCAAAAACAACGAAATCATCTCATACGCTTCAAGTGCAGTTAACAGATTACACAGCAACTTTTAATTTTGGGTTAGAAAACCGGTAATGCAGATCTGTGATTTGAACTTGCTAGAAATGGTTGAGCTTTGAAGATAAAGACAAAGCAATAGGAAATGACTGGTAAAAGGGGACAGACAAAACTCATGAGGGCCTGTAGTGCAACAGAGCAGCAAGATGAACACAACGGCGTCAACATCAAAGATACAATTACCTGGAAAAGCAGAAAAAAATCATTCCACTACAAGTATTAAAAGAGGCAGCACATTCCAAAACCCTGGGCACACAAAAACTGTTGTCGCTCCTGTGGCTTTAACTTATACCACCATCAGCGAGAGCTCAGAGGCAACAGTGCCTGCCTTGATCTGCCTCACATTGTACAGCACCCAGCCACGGTGCAGAGTGCACAGCATACCCTGAAGCAGCTTATTTCTGTGGAACAGACCACTGGCTGGGGTGAATCTGCCTGTGGGTCTAAAGTTTCCCTATAGAATACCAATAAATTAAGAGAACTCGTTCAATTATAAGAAAACAGCATTACAAAACAGCGTTTCTGAAGATCACGACACACAACGCATCTACAAGTCTGATGCTAATGCTAATCCTTAATAACTGTGCAAATACTTCAAACTCTTAGCACCAGCAATCAAGATTGGAGCTGTATATGATTAGAGACAGTGTCTTCAGTGAGCCTCTCTGTTCCTATATCTACTTATTTATGCTTTTAAATGAATGCAGTGCTACTATATTCCATAAAAGTCATAAGCACACAATTCCTTGCTTGTTAAAACATCTTTACTAACAAGTTGCCTGTTTCACTTGTTTCAGCAAGATGGAAATAAACATATTTTCATTTGCGTTTCATTAAATTATTCCACAACCCATATGAAGTGTCTTGATGAAGTCTGAAAGGTGAACAGATGGGATTTTATTTTTAGCTCACGTTAACACAGCCCATCAAACACTCATTTGCCTGATATACTATTATAATATAGCTTACTACTCAGCCTCTAAAGCATATCTTTGCCTGCCTTGTAACATCCAAATGACAAAAGAGAACTGTATGATAAATATTTAATTACAATCATAATGATCACTTTGTCACTGAAAACTAACAACTGTAAGTGAACGGAAGAACTTGGGTTTTAAAAAGGAACATTTAGCAACTGTGTGCTACTAAAATCAAAGCACATTTTTAATTAGAGTCTTTAAAATACAGGCTTCTTCAAGATTGGAAGAGTGCTTGAGGGGACCAAATATATGGGTTTGTATTGATACATGAGGCATTTGCAACACCTATGAGGTATTAGAAGTAAACTGAAACTTTCTTTCAGTAGTTAACTATATATGCCTTCAACTGCATATGGCAATTTTGTAATATTGCAATATACAACAGTGTCTACAATAAAATCGCATCTACAAAAGCATAGGGTAGAATGATAAAGTAGACATAAGCACTAAAACTGACTGGTGCATCTTCACTCAAATAATTCACGATACAGAATTTGTACCTCCACACCAGACTCTTAAATGTTTGTTTTTCACTGGGTATGTGCACAGCCATTCAGAAGACAGACCGAGTTTTACACATTTGCATGGTAAGCCTTTAAATTTTGCATGTTCTTGGTACACACCACTCTGCAGTCAATCTATTCACCCCTTCAGTGGCATTTATTGGCCAAAGGATATCGGAGTCCATCCCCAGTCCACAGCACAGAGAGCATTTCTGCACAGAAATGTGTCACCGAGGTATTCGTGACTCTCGCAGTCATGACAGTTATAAAGAAGCAGAAAGCAAGAGCCCTCTCAGATATTTTAATCAGTATCTGAAGGCAAAGATGCAAGTGGTTCACCAGAGCACCTCCTGTTCTTATGACCACCTTGCAAGTTTTAGGGGAATCTCAAAAAATAAAGAGGAAAAAAGGACCACAGGTCTGCAGGTGGAGAAACCACCACCAGCTTCCTAATGTTGTGAGTTTGCTAGTGCTGAAACACAAGGGTGAAAGCACACGCTGCACGTTTTACTGTAATCACAAAAGAGCACAAGAGACTAAACCAACAAAAAACCCTAGAAACAATCGAATTTCTGTTTGACCCTGAACCAGCTCTCTTGGCTCTACTATACCAGGTCCTTCAATACCTACTTCAAAAGTACAATCCTCCTGCAGCAGGACCTGTAAGGGTGACACAGACTATTAGCATGTGTTAGACAGTGTTAGAGGCAACATAGCAGCTTCTCTCCAAATAAGAGAGAGGTTTCTGCAGAGAAATGGCTAATAATTTTCACATGACAGAGGAGGTGAAAAATTTTCACGACTCAAACCCTGCTTTTCATTTTCAAACAGAAAATGTGCTGTCAGGAGCAAGAAACTATCACAAGAACCACCAGAAAGGATTATTTTTTTTTTTTTTTAAATAAAGCTATGCCTTTAGTGGTCATCAATGCTGTTCATTTGAAAATGTTGGGGAAAACTGGAAAAATAGCCGGCTGAAATGTGAAAGATAAAAATAAGTTCCTGGTGCCTTACAGAGCTTGAATTTCATCTTTGATGGGCAAGGCTAAATGTGCTTTCATGCCACTTACTGCTAAATCAACTGAGGGTAAGCAGATGCTACCCTCTCCCTCACATTTTTGCTCATGCTCTGTGCTTCCATCTGTATTACAAATGTGAGAGACAATAGTGATAAAAAAGTACCCAGAAATAGTACAAAATCCCATGTGAAGAAGATAAATCAAATGAGACAAGTCAGCTATATGTAAAGGGCCTAAATTATTCAAGCTGCCTAAACACCCAGAAGTGCACTCGCAGCTTTATACTAATGATTGCAAATTCCAAACAGCATTGCTGTATTTTTCCTAGTTTCTTTTTTTTTCCTCCCTCAAACAGTTAGGCACATAGGAATTAAGTCTTTAAATCCATATTTAGTCAGCAGACACTGTACTAATTAATATGGAAAACAATGACCATAGGAAAGGGCCAGATGGCTTGAAGACAGGGAATGAAGATAAGCTGAGATAGATCTGTGTGAAGATAACAAGTGCATACTTGAGCTTTCTTAAACACTGAGCTCTTTAATAGATAGATTTGATTTCAGATAACATTTTAACCAGAAAGGTCAGACAAGTCTCCACATATAGTCAGCAATAAACCTTTTCTCCAAGCTCTTCTTTCAATCAAATCATGTGAGAGAGATAAGACTATTTCCCAAAGGATGATGATCAATGTGATGTTTGCAATATTCTCATCCCACACTAACAGCTAGAAATATTTCTTTATTCTTTGTTGGTAACTTTCCTAATGCAAGAATTAAATCTAAAACAGGGAGAGATACAAGAAATAAGACCAGTGCTTGTGCAGTATTAAAATGAATTAAGTTTTTTTCACTGATCATGTATTTGATATATGGCCTCAGAAGACAAAAGAAGGAAAACAGGGTTTGATAATTTAAATATGAATATCACTCTCCTATGTGAAAGCTGAATCCTCAATAAGAGACTAGGTATTTTAACAGAAGAATCCCAATTCCTAATTATTCTTGGTAGGATCACTGCAGCCTGTAGCCCTAGGAAAATACTGCAAAGCATTTGTAGTCCTATTAATTTGTAAATTCAAAAAACCATGAAAAAATAACTGCAGTCACCTACTGTTCCTAACTATTAATCAGGCAGCTGACTAGGTGAGTTGAGGGGAAGCATCAGACTTGAGCTGTGCTGGGTTTCCCAGCCTTGGGCTCATTAACCAAGAGAAGAAAGGGAGGGACAGGTGTTGGGAATCGTTGCTGAAGTAACATCAGCATTATGTTAAGGACATAAATAACACAGGCCTGAAAGGGTACAGGAGCATTTCAGGAGACAGTTTGGCTGAAGGGATTCTTCCAACGGCAGGGATATTGGGAAGGACAGGCTGTTATTTTTGGTAGGAGCAGTGAAATCACAGAGAAGTACATATGTGATTTGGAGGAATAATAAATGAGAATAAAAACCGGACAGGTGTATAACCTCAGATCCTGTGAGCAGAACACCTGCATGGCATCCAGCCATTTCTTATGGTTTCACTGATTCACTCCCTTCTCAATGTGCCATAGAGCTGTGACAAACTAAATCACCAAAATTGCTAAATTTAAAAACCCCTCCACCTCCCAGAAGTACAGGGTTTCATCCTAAACCGCAGTTATGGTACTAACAGGGAAAAGAGAAGCTGGTCTAACCAAGTTCTGCATTTGTGAAAGCACCAAAGCATGCTTAAGCATGCCAAACAAAACAATTCATAACCATGAAAAAATCAGGGAAAAGCCTAAAGAGTAAAACAACCCACTCAGTGTCACGAAGAGAAATACAACATTTCGCATAATCTCATGCTTTGCTTTTGTAGATATTGAGTAGGACACAGAATACTTTGAACAACATTTCTTGGCACAAATTTCAAAATACAGAGAAAACCAGTAGAAGACGCCTAGTCCAGGTGCTGCACGTTTCACCCAGCAGTTTAAACACCTGACTGAACATTCCCACTTCACACATTTATGGAAGCAGGTCACTTACCTGGGTGCTGACAGTAACATTCCTTGGTTTACTTGTCAGCTGCAGTAACACATTTTTATCCACCTTTCCTCTGTAAATGCTGCCATACCTGTACACAAGCAGCAGTCATGTTATTCCTGAACTGTACATCTGTTTGTTCATTAGCCATCCCTGCCCTTCAGTGTTTGCTACACCTAATAAGAGACCCAGGATTCTAAATCTCTCCACAGGACTCTATTTAGGGCAAAGAACTTCAAAAAATTCTTCAAATTATTACTTTTCTGCTGCATTAAATCTTCAAATCTTTGCTAGTTCACCATTTTGTATGCTGTGGTAATCAATTGATCTTTGCCCCATTTTTAGCATCAAAGACCAACAAAAAATATTCTAATGAAAGTTGGGAGTTTCTTAAGAAGCAAAATAGGATTTTTTTTTTTCATCACAACTGCATTTCCTAAGTGACAATGGAATTAGAATAGAATAATTATTAGAAATAGAAAATATCTATTTTCTAGTAGATAAATAGAACTGCAATTTTGATCATACCATAATAAGTTTTTTATTCCCAAAATAATTTTAAATTATTTTATCTAATTATAACTTCTCTGTCAGCTTTAAACATGATTTCACAATGCTGTTTCAATTGACGGGCAGTTTTCATGGACTTACAGACATATTTCTTTATTAAAATAAGCAAACACAAGAAATTATTTAGCAGAAAATAAATGTTTCAGAGAAATAAAGAACACGCACATAACCTGCACCTAAAAAAAGCAGTCTTAAAAGCACTCTACTCAAAGTCTTATTAAACTTCAATTTATTTCTATGATGTTTCTGTGTCTCAATATAAAACTCTCTAACCTTTCACCTTTCCAAGATGTAAAATTAACAATATTGACATTTACAGGATATTGGTTTAAAAATGTCAGTAGGGGGAAATAAAAAACTGGAAACAGAACAATATTTATCAGTTTGCAGAGATTTGGCCATGATAAACGCTAACATTACCCTTGACAAAATTATACACCTGGAAGTATTTTTCTCTTCAAAGTAGAAGTTTCTGTATTTATGGCAGGTGACATTTATACAAAATGTAGGACAAGAATTACTATGGTAACAAAAACATAGTTAAAAAATTATTATTTTTCCTATTTCTCTTTCATTTTTCTTTCAGAATAGGTTAACTCAGAGCACTAAGAAATCCTTATATTCTTTTTCCTTGGCTCTGCTATTGGGTTTCCTTAATTATTGGCCTTTGGCCAAAGATGCTGGGCTGTCCACAAATCTTAGTACTATGAGGTGTTGTACTGCTTTTCATTTCATATTCTGAGGCATGTTGCAAATCACAGCTGTAATACTAAAGGATTCCACCAAAGACACTTTCTTAAATTGCATCTGAAAAATAATAGATACATTACAAGGCCCAACTCTTGGGATATTTAAATTAGATGGAGAAAAAAATTCTGGTAGCTAACATACCATTCAGTGGAGAACAACCCCAAAGGAAAAGGAAAGCACCTATTAGTTTGACTTCTACTGCTCTATAATTTACAGGACTCTGTTCAAACAGACATATAGCTCCATTACACTGAAATAAGAATATTTTATTGATTTCAAACTCTTTCATAAACCTGAAATATTTTAATTACCAAATAATCCGTTTTGCATTTCACAGGCAGCAATTTGCTGAGCAACATAAACCTAACAAAACAATGCCTGATTGAAAAAGTGAAATATGTTCCTGTAAACAGAAAGTACCTGGTGTGTCCTTCAAGTCTATTGTTTTGGGAAGGTGCCAGAGAAAAATATTAAAACGCCCAATGCACGAGAGAATTGTCTTGTTTTTAATAAGTCAACTTTTGAAATCCTCATAGATTAACATAAGCCAGAAACCCTTCAACATCTGCACTTCAAAAATGCTCACAAAACAGAGTAGGGAGATAAAAGGGAAGTATCTGCTACAGAGTCCACTCTAAAGACAGGCAAGAGAAAGCTGATAAGGGTCTTCATTCATTGATATTCAAAAACATTTATTCTCAGTCTGATGTTACTTAACTCATAGCAAGTAATTATCTGCCAAAAACTTCCTTCAGCATCCAATACTCCTCTTCTTAACACCAGTCCAGTATCTTCAAAGCCACATTTGGGAGCACTGTAGCTCACATACAAAAACAAAGGAAAATCTGTGCTCTCCTCACGTCAAGCCTTGCAGACCCCTGTGCTGGAACCCAAGGCTGCCAGAGGGACTGCTCCGAGCTTCCACACAGCAAGTCCCCTTCACAGCTCCCAAGGCAGTTTTATTATAAGAAAGAATTGTTATCCCACTTTACAGCTGAAGCCACAGATAAACAAAGACGTCATATCTGCAACAAGTATGAGATATTAAAATCAGATCTTTAACCCCAAGGCCGTAGTGACATTGTGCAGGGTCTGTCACATTTCTCCTTCTTTAGCACAAATAATTCTTGGTTGTGTCAATCAAAGCGGGTGCAAATGCATTTGAAAGCTTTTGAGGTCTGTACAGTGTCCACAGAAATAGCACATTACAGCTGAACATGCAAGACTATTACATTTCTTAAACCTAGGCCAAAATCAAACAGTGCAGAGATTAATATAACAGTTTCCCCCACACTCTGTGTGGCTCTATTGATGCCCCAAATTTGGCTGAAGGTCTACAGTTCACATGATAAAGAGACATGGATTTAGAACTTCAACTGTTGCTCACACACATATACTATGGCATTGAAATTACCAATCTGCTATAGCAATGTAGCTTTAGCCTGCAAGAAGCAGAGAAACAGAGAATAATCACTGTAAAAATAAAGCAAGCAGATTATTCTCTTAATTTAAGATTCGGGATGAGTTATGGTGTTTTCTTCAAGATACATTAATGCACTAAAATTGAACTCAGTTTTAACCTCCTTTCCTGACTTGTTTTCATTTCCCAGACCACATTTGATCTGAATGAGTATCTGAAATGTTTTGAACCACGATGTGTTCACTCCTTAACAAAGCTCCACCAGAATACTCCTTTTAACTATTTCAGCTTTTTTTTTTCCTCAGTCTTTCTGCAAAGAGGAAGACAAGGGAAAAGCAGAATAAAAAAACTAAAAAAACCCACAGTTTGTTTAGCTGGAAGAAGTGCAGTGGTTTTCCTTGAGCAGTTATCTAAATCCACACCATTGGCACCTGTGCATGAGCACGAGGAGTAAATTAGAAGTACCCACGATGCATAGACCAGATAAGCCAGCACCTGCCTGAGAGGTGAAGGGGCAAGTCCTCATGTTGGCTCTTAAGGTTTTCTACTGTCTGTAACGATTGCAGTGTGTAACCATCACACAGCAGTTCTAACACAACTGGTTTTGAGTGTAATTTTTATCAGTACCCAAGGCAAAGTCATTTGGATGAATGTTCCCTTCACTGCCAACTTCTGGGTGCAGATATGCAAGAGGCACGAGAGGAGAATCCAACTTTCTCTGAGTTTGGATGCAATGTGACATTTCATTGTGTTCTGCCTCAATTAGCATTTCAAAGCCCAGGCCTTGCTTACCCTTGTTTTTATTTCAGTTGTTCCTCAAATGTCCTGACTGTCCCTTCTGTCCCTCTGACATTTCTGTCTTCCAGAGACAAAGCCAGAAATGTTAAACATAGCACAGATGCAGTGTGAGGGCACCCACAGTCTGCCTTTTTATTCCACAAAACTGTACATCTCCAAATTCTCCCTACACCAAATTCTTCCTACGTTTGCTGTCTGGATCATGGTGTTTGGCGAGGGCGGTGCTGAGGCAGGAGGAGGTGAACCCATCTTTGGGGCATCAGAGCCCCAGAGACAGACCTCTGTTTTTGCCTTGCTCACTGTTGGACAAAAGAGTGGGAGAAACCTCAAAGCCTAGGAAGGGAATCTGAAGGACAGCCAATGCACAGGGAAGGGCCAGCTGAACAGCGTGGCACTTCTCACCAGATGCAGCTCCAGTCAGAGGTCTTGCCCAGGGCTTTATTTAAAGCATGAAAGACATGCTGCGGAATTTTCTGCTTCCTGACTCTGGCTTGCGATGCTGCCCGCTGCTTTCGAGCTGCACGGGAAAGCCTCAAACACTAGAGCAGTCATCCTCTGCAACCCTTATTTCCAGTTTGCAGGACTTTTTGGTTTTTTCCCTGATGGTTTTGGAGCTTTAAAGTTTTGGAATAAATCTGTCTTAACACCTGCACTTAAAAATGAGAATTCAGCAACGAGGCTCCTGAAGAGGAGCGTTTATTGAAAACATAAGACTCTTATGCACTAAGCCACATTATCCAGGAGGGAGGAGACCTGTGGGAAGAGGGAAAAAAAGTGAGTGAGCTCCATGCAAAATGCATGAGTCTTGATAGCTTCCTCTAGTCCACCATATGCATATTTCATGAATTCATTACAGCAACTACTGCATCTATAAGTCAAATAAGCCCAATTGTTCAAATAAAATGACCAGTTTGATACACAGAAAACAGATTCTGTTAGAAGAATACTGACACTCTCCAAGCTGAAACTGCTACATGGCTGTCAAGACTACCCAGGGTCTTGTAGGCTCAACCAGGAGGAGAAACAGGAGAAGAATAGTTATTTCCACAGCATCTGCCTGAAGGAAATTGGCTAAAAGGCTGTAGTGACCCAAACACTGATCCTCAAAAACAACTGTAGTAGCTGAGCTACAAACTGTACTTTCAGTCACATCTAAAATAAAAGGTTCATAGATGACAGATGACGTTTCACTATCAGGTTCTACACAGGGACAAACACTAAGGAGACAAAAAGAATGGAAAAAAACCCAACAATACAAAAATATTCTGTTTCACTATGTGAGACTGAGTGGTTTGTATTCTACACGTGGAAACAGCTCGAGAATGAAATGGGAACAAGAAATTCAGGTTGTCACACACAGACAGAAGTGATTGGTGCTTTCAGCAAAGGTGAATACCAGTTTCAAACTGGGCCCTACGCTGCTTTATGGCTTCCGTATTTTATACCATTTCTGATCATGCTCAAACCCACTCCAGCAGGCACCAACTACAGACAGAGCGCCTTCTCACACCCTGGAATTGGGTACAGAAGCAATAGGAATTACATATACAGAGCCACAAGAAGCTGTAAAGACCATGCAAAAGTATACAAACAGTGGCCAATACCAATGGAAATTGTTTTTCCAGCAGACACACCCTTAAGAAAGGCCCAGTTGTTTGCCAGCATGGAAAAACAGACATTCAAAAGTACTATTTACCTGGCTGATGAGAAGTCTGAAAATGAAGAACAGGAATCTAAACACCTATTCTCTCTTGAGATTCAGGTGAAAATAGAATTTAGACCTAAACAGCTCCAAATTGTGAACAGTAAAACACAATCAAAGGGAATGTCTTGGGAGGGTTTCAGCAGTGACTGGGAGGGTCATGCCACCATCTGCTCCAACCTTCCCCCTCTCCAGGTTCCACACTCAGCACCTTCTGAGTGCATGACCTGGGTTTCTTTTGGGTGAAATGAAGCAAAAGAGCTGTGCTCCAGAAGGGCATCTGAAGCTTCTCCACAGGTAACAAATGTTCAGCCCATAGCACTGCACTAGACCCAGTTGAAAGTGGAAACCGACATATTTCATCAGGTACTTACATCGCTGCAGTCTTGTGATAACACCAGTCCAGTCTTCCTTTCCCACACAAGCACAGCCAAACAACAACTTAGATTTTCCTCAAAAAAAACCCCCAAAACCCAATCATTTAATTATTATGTTTTGGAGGCATGGAAATTTAATGTTTTTATTTCTCTAGAAGTTTGATATTCATTTACAGTCAAGGCAGAGTTTTCAAGAGCCACTTAGGTTCAGCAGGCCTTTCAACTAGTCACTGTCCAAGTACTGCCTTAACAAAAAACAAAAAAACCCAAACAAACAAAACAAAACAAAACAAAAATTTAAGCTTTCTTTTCTGGATGGAAAATAAATGAAAGTTTGTGAACTTTATACAGTAACATTTGTGCTTTGAATGAGCTTAATGTGCCTCCAGCAAAGCTCTACGACATTCACAACTTCACAGTTTAAAAGTGTGTTCTAATAAAAGGTCAAGAGAAAGAGGAAAATAAAGGAAAGGCCTTCAAGGTCATAAATATATTAGACAGGAAAAGCATTTCTGCTCTGCTAAATGCTTGTTTCAATATAAATCTATTAGTCTGATGAGGTTAAGACCCTAGAATGTAAATTTACGTCTGATTTTGAAAAGACAGTGGTGATATTCCCTTATTTCCCATCTTTCTCTGTTTACTAATTCTCTTTCCTTCTTCCTCTGTTCTTTCTAAATATTTCCGAAGTTCATTTAAAAATCTTTCAGATTTAAATATTTTAAATATTCAGATTTAAAAAGAAAACCACAAAAAGAAAAAAAAAAAAAAAAACTCATCTGAAGCAGATAACTACTTTCTGTGAGAAGATAGTGTTTATGATTTTGAATGGACAAATAAACCATAAAAAAAGAAATCAGGGAAAAAGGTATACAGACTTGGGCATAACAGGAATGCAGTTATTAAAGTCAGTAGAGCAACTAGAATGAAATAAAGGTTTTTGTTTCAGAATAACATTTTCACAGAAGACAGTGTTCTGGAATTCATAATATATGATGGCTGCTGCATCACAGCCATTAAGATTTTTTTTCCTATGTTAATATTTGTGTTCAGAGTGACTGCCATGCCAACCCAGCAACAGTACACACTTCTTCCTGCACCAAAAAGAGCCAATTTGGGTAATCTCTCCCTCATAGTCAACTGCACCATGTAGATAAACTTCACCATTTTCCACCACACCAACTGAGGTAGATGGTAACCCCAAACAGTGCAGTAAGATATCACAGCATCTTTTCAGCCCCAGGAGTTGAGCCTACTGGATTTGCCAGCACATTTTATTACAGCAGACACTGAGTTTATATAAAGTTTTACACAAGTTTTCTTAAATCACAAAAGCAATTCTCTGCCCAAAGTTTCAGCAGGGGGGTCTGAAACATATGTACAACTTCAAACCATTTTCCAGCCCATATCTATTATGGAAAGAGCTGCTTGGCAGATACTGTGCATGTCAAAAGTGGAGAGGAGTAGATTATTCGCCCCAGTTTTGGCTTGGGAATAAACAGCCCCAGTGTCAAACTCTTCCAAACACCTTGTGACTGAAGCCACATTGATGTTTCTGCTGTATCAGAGGCTTAATTTGTCCTGCAGCTGCATCACTTTTACCCGTGACTCTCTACTAACCCAAACCTAATTAAATGTCTGTCATCAAAAGAATTAGCATGTGATAGAACTCTGAAAAATTATTAACTTCTTTAAAAATAATTTATTCAATTTCTCAGTAGGTGAGTGCTATTAACTAATATTAGATATATATTAAAATGTAGTTATATATTCCACCTCCGTCAGAAATACATACCTGTCATATAAAATTTTATAATGCCTAAACTCCTGCTTTATACTTTCTAATTGATGACTTTTATTGCTGAGAGGACAATTCAAGCCTTTGTAATAGGAAATACTCATTTAAATTAAACTGTATATTTAAAAAATGCCATGCACAGAAGCGGATTAAATATCATAAAACTTACATCGCTCTATTAATTTTTCCCCATTTTTTTTAACACTGTTGTATGTTTCAATCTCTAATTTGTTTTGATTGATATACTGTAAACTTTAGGGTTGGTGATCAATCCTGCATCTGTGACAACTTTGGCATTTAGGCTTAGAAAATTTTGATTTTCTTTCCTATTTATTTAGATATTTCAGAAGGAAAACAAGGAAACTTTTGAAAAACTAAACCTGAAAAAAAGTTTTACATTCATTTTTTCTGTTACAATAAAATTAATGATAAAAATTAAATCTTGATAAATCTTAAAATAAAGATAAATCTTGATAAAATTAATGTGTTTATATCCTTTGGTTGGAACCTTTATCTTTGGTGCTCAACTTTTTTAATTATTACCAACATCACAATGAAAGACAAATTGAAGACAATATAATTTAAAATTTTTCCTAAAGCAAGCATTAGATTCACTGTCTTAGCTGAATTTAGTATATTGGGGGAAAATAATAATTTAAACAACACTTAAAATTATAGGGGGGAAAAAAAAGCATATCCTGTACCCTGCTATGTTTTAATTTTCTGTTTCACTTTGTCAATGGTTTAACTCTGGTTTGCTCTTAAATCTTTGCAAGTGTGTCCTGGATGTTGCAAAGATACAGGCAAATAACTTGGCTAAAATACAAGATTGAAAGAAAAAATATTCCCATGAATTGATGAACAGAGTATGTAACAGTGAAAATATACATTAGACTGTTAAAAACAGCAAATTTGACATACTTTGATGTGCAGATATTCATTCTGATGGCATCTCTCACCCCAGTAAAAAAATTTTCCTAAGCCTTCTGTGGGCTGTCAGTTATATGAGTAAAAAGACTTTCAAACATGTCACCCAAACATCTCTTTTAAGAGATGAAGACACTTTGTCAAAACCCCAAAAATTCTGTGAAATAGAATTCAACATGTTCCCTGACACAGTTTTGTGCAGATATTTTCAAACATCCTATTGGCATAACTGAAAATTGAAGTTTCACTGAAAGTGAAAAAATTGCTAAGTAACTGACGGGCCTTCTTTTTTTTTCCTTTAAAGCTGTACAAGGTGTTGTGATATCATCCTGATTTAAGATAAAGTTTTTCAAATACAAAAACAGGTCAAAATATCACTTCCTACTTAATGCTACTGCACAGAGTAACAATCACTCATAACTGGAAGTGAACATGATAAACAGGTTTTCCATTCAACATGTATCAGCTTTCTAACAAGTTACTGCAAATGTCAGAGGGAGAAAAAGATTCTCTGGTAACTTCACAGATTCATACTTACAGCAGAATCTTTCTTACCACTAGTTCAACCCTGATCTCAGGTGAAGCTAGCGCCAAATCATGGAAATAAGAAGAATAATGTTTTATGAAGGGATTTCAGCTTCTGCACCTTTTTAGGATGATAGTCAGACACTTATATTTCTGAAAATTGCAATTTTGTATCTGCCATAAAATTCTTCTACTTTAAAACATGACTTTAATTGAGAGTCAATTTTTGCCCCACTTCCTTAGGAAGCAATAAGAGTCCATGGCTGTAAGAAAAGCTGTGACCATGTAGGCACTGACTATCCTGATAATAAAAGCTCATCATATGCTTAATTCACCTTAATCTTTGAGCATCATCTGTTTATTTCACCCTTGGTAACACCCACTATGCTCTTATTTGCTTTTAACCAGATGACCGTTGTGCAACGCTTTTCATACCAGTCACAGCTTCCTGGAAACTTGGGAACATCAGCCCTTACCTCTTCCATGGGGATAAGTGAAGAACATGGAAATGTCTTTCATAGGTGATTATAAGTTCAGAGTTATCTGTTGCTCTTTTAAATTGTCATTCAAAGCAATGTTTCAAAACTTTAGATTATTAAAAGCCCGGTGAGCTGCTATCAAGTTCTCCAGAGTCCTAATGAAAATGGATTAGAGTTAAAACCTTCTGCTCTAAAGGTTCCACTACATTCCTGTAAAAACATATTCATAATGTATAAAAATTTCACACTATCTTTATAGCAATACATATTCATCTTTCTATTCCTGTCCATCTCCAGAAATGGATTAATCCACAAAAGGTGAGGAACAATGGAAAACTCCAGTGGTTTCAACCAGCCAATATTAGGGAAGAACATACCACTACCAAAATACGTCATACAAGTCAGTAAGTATTGTCTTGGTAAAAACTCTCTATGCTATTTATAGTGCATTGTTAAACAGCAACAGGCACCAAACAGATTATTATAGTTTTTAAGCAGAAGACAATTGCTGTACAAAACACCCCATCCCTAACGCCGCTATTTTCTTACAAAGAAATGTGTTGAAACAGCATTTAAAATAATCCTTGACTTCTAGCTATCATTTGCAAATAGTTTTCCTAATATCATATGCCCTGTGTCCTTTGATAACATTTCCTATGACACTATGGCAGAAAATGCCACCCCCCCGCCATGGGGGCCCAGTGGGGATGTCAGATGCCAGCCAACACACAACACTCACCAGTGGGTTACTTCTCAAGCACTCTTGGTATTAGATGTTAGAAAAACTAAAACAGCTACAAAGTGCTTCAGTTTTCCACGTTTCATGAGCTGATAACCCTTTGATAATTTTCTTGTGCAGCAAAGGGATATTAATGACAAATAACAGATACCCAGGAAAAGTAACTAGTTACTTAAAAATAAACTAAAACCAACACAAAGTGGCTGGACTGAGCCACACCTAGAGTTCATCCAACCACGGCTCCTTCTTCTGACAGCTGCCAGCAACAAAAGTCTGGGAAAGTGAGCAAGAAGCACATGAGCTTAAAATGCTAATTCTAGGTGACTCTCTTCCAAGTTCCAGTTGTTCCCACCTCAGGGGCTTGCAACACCAGGGATTGCATTTTAGACCACAGTCATTAAAGCAGAGTGCATCTGACACTCTGCTAGGTTTTTCTTTGTTAAATACATCTGCTGACTCTTGGAAAATTCACAAATCCTGAAAAAATTTATCACAGTAAATAACCAGTGATTTAGAAGTCAGACGAGTAGAAGAAACTGGAAATGCCACGAGATTACAATTCTTTACCAAGAGTAGAAACAGGATTTTATGACCCTGCAGTTTAAGGAAACAGGAAAATTTTATGCATGGGTATAACTGGATCGACAAGCACATAAGGCTGCAAACACACACGAAGGGACACTGAGCTGCACACTCTGAACACACATCATTTGTTCTGATGGCTCTACTTCCAGGATGCTCTCATACTACTAGAAGTAAGATAAACCTTTGATGGCTTATTCCATCATCCAGTTTTAATTACTTCAGGGGTTGAGAGGAAACTACAGTATAAGGAAACCTTCTCCAAGTTATGAGGCTACACTATCTGGAAATCACCATTTTAAACAAGTTTCAAATGATGGACATACCAGGCAACAGTGGTCCAGACTTTACTTTGAAATACACAAATACAGCAAAAAATATTTGTTTTCTGTGTTTTGTTCCATATCCTTTGACAAACACATTTTTACAGCACTCTCCTGCATTTTGTTGTCACATTATAAGTGTACCCAAGCAAACCACTTTGCATACAAAAATATTCACTAAAGTATTTTAAAATATATTTCGGTGTAGTTTATTATCTCCATGCACATTAAAAACAGTTCACACATCAAACTCTAAATATGGAATATTTGAAGCAATTCCTCTACTGACAAACCTGAAAAAAATATACCTTTAGAAAACAGTCAAAACAATGAATAATTGAAAACAGTATGAGTTCACTAACAATTTGCAAGGGAAAGAACTAAATTCTATCATAGTCCTTAGGTTGATATTCTTTCTCTTCCTCTTCTTGCAATTACTGTTCATAGCATGTTATCTAGCTTGACATACATTTTATAATAATTATGCATACCAAATATTAATCTTTCAATTTAATATTCTCTAAGACCCCCCCAAAATTGTGGGGTTTTTTTCAAATTCTATCCTTTTGTTTCATCTTTTTTTTTCCACCTATTCCAGGACATCCAAATCTAGTTTATATGCCAGATCCATAAATCTGAACACGGGGAGAAATGGCATGTTATAAATTAGAACCTCAGCTGAAGAATCCAAACTCTGTTCACACTGAAGGAAGGTGCCATGTTTGGGGGACATACCTTAAGCACACTTTTGACAGAACATTACTATCTCCAGGTGAAAGACAAGGGTAATAGGTAGGAATAAATAAAGGTAAAAAATGAGGAAATTCCCAAAAGTTGTGCAAGGATGAAGTTGCAGCTGACTGGTTTTGCCACATTATCTCCTTTTCTGCAGTCAGCTTCCATCTCATAGGTTCTTAGGATCACAAAAAAGGTTGTCATATCTTACTGAGTAACAGATGCTATTTGTCTCATACAATGGCTTCAAGTAACAGATTGCAAGGATTTATAAGAATCCAGAATACAGTATGCTTTTTCTAATATTTGGCAATTCATGGAGCTGAAGATAAGAAATAGCATAGAAATAATGTATGTCTAATTTTTTTGATGGCAAGCTGCTATATAGGAAGCTCTAGGTTTTTATTAGGGATTTTGTATTTCAGAAACGTCTATTCATTAATTTCTAAAAATAGAGATCTGTGTTGCATGTGAAACTGGTGGGTTTATATCATCCTTTCGGAGCAATTACGTGGAGAGATTCCATTGCTGGCAGATGCCCCACCTCTCTCCTTGTAAAAAAGGCTCAGATTCACACATCTGAAACCTTGACATCACAAGGAAATATGACTCAGGGTGCAGATCTTGAATGTGCTGAAAGAAACCCCAGGCTATCCAGGACTGGTCCTTCCTTCCAAGTAATCCCACAGACCCAAACTGAGAGCATCTGCATTTTGCAGGTGAAATTCCTGTCTTTCAGAGATGCTTTTTTCCCCCCAGTCCTTCCTCCTCACACCTTTCCTACATCAGGACTTTACTGTTGAGCAAAAAATATTACAGGGGCTACAAGACTCTCCCCATTTCATCTCCCAGGCAGAGGAGACTCCATCCCCTGCACCCCACACAGTCCAGAGGGGTGGCTGTGCTAGAAACAGAGATGCACAGCCTCCAAAGTGGCATCATGTGGAAAGCACATCACAGTTCAATCAGCATTTAAATTCCTGAGGTTCAGAATATAACAGAGTGTGCTGCTGCAGTGTTTGCTCAGGCTGTATATTTTATGACATAGCTAAAATAATGTAAATATATATTAAAAATTGTGTACATGGAGGGTAGGACCCTGGCTTGTGCCATATGAGTACAATCAGGGAATGAAAACTGTCCCCAAATATTCTGAAACTGAATTTAGCTCTTCAGATATTTTACTTGAAAATAAAACGTTTAGCCTAAACTCAAGCAACTGGAAATATTTTGATAAATAGTAAAAAGATAATAAAAAAGTGAATATATTTTGGACTCTAGGATTATACAACCCAAGGAGTCACAAGCTAGCTGATTTATAGAAACTATAAAATGCTATTAAATGCATATGTTTGCATCAGTAGAAGGGAAGCAGCAGGTTGCATAAGAGAATAAAAATTTGCATGCTATAATTGTTTCTACAAAAGACTGAGAACACCACGTTAAGTGACAGCTGTCTTTTTCTCCAAGAGGCAGACTTGTCACTGGATTCATCACCTTTATTCACCTGTCAGCAGAGAGTGTGGGGGTTCTGGAGCATTTTTTAAAGTGTGGGTTTGTTGGGGTTTTTTGCACGTAGATGAGAAATACGTTTTTCTCATTGCAGTTGTAAATTTAAAAATTATCAAGAGATGTATTCATCAGTACCATAAATTGGCATGCTGCCACCCATGCAAGATGTTGCCAGGCTGTTGCCATAATTCAAGTGTTATTAGATAGACATTCTTTTAGCAAGGGTCTCTTTGCCTGGGATAAACATACTTGTAAATGGGTAGAACTGGTATGAACTGCTGCCATAGTAGGGTGGAGGATAACACAAGATAATAAATCTCTATCCAGATTTTGAAGGTATGTACACTGAAATCAGAGAAACTTTGCAAATTTTTCTTGGGAAGGAAGAAGCGCAGGAGACAAAGCCTCCTTTGGCATCCAATAAGCAGTAGTAAAATTCCTGCTGAGGATCTGGATTTAAAAAACCCTAAAATATGGAGAGAAATAGTCCTTCAAGAGCCAAAAGTGCTGCTCAACTCACTCACAGCAGCTGAGGTACACTCATCTGAAAATCTCAGAGTGTGAACATATGAGAGCAGGATCCCACGGAGATCCCTTACTGCTCATACACTAAGCATAAGGACAGATATAACTCACTGCTGTTGGCAGCTTTATTTGTAACGTGTAAGTGCATAAATGAAAGGAGACATTTCCCACATCCTCACTGCCCAGCTTTTCCTCATGCAGCACCTTCAGCTCGCTCTTTGAGGGGCTGTGATGCTCGTTTCAGAGAAGTGTTACTAGCAAGTTTTGTCAGCTACAAGTGACATGACATGTAGTATCCTCACAACCCAAATCTAGACACAGCTTTGCTGTCACTACAAATAAGGGAGAGAGCAAATGAGCTCTGAATGGGATATTAGAACATCAGAAACTCTGAAACCATGAACTAGACCTGAAACTCTATTTAAACCCTGAGTCTGAGCACTTAATTTACAGACAAGAGAGCAGGGAAGGAATACAGGAGTCTTGAGCCTGCATATTAAAAACCATTTCAATACTATATTGCTTAGTGCACTAATTGAACAGAGAGAGCAGAGATTAGACCAAGGACATACAGAAAATCTGGGCTTAAAATAAGTGATGTAAAGAGATTGCTACTCTTATCAATAGATTACTTCTTATTTATACTGATGGCACGGCATTATCTTATCGTCTACATGAAAATTTCCATACTTAGTTCTAACAATACTTGCCACGTACTGCAAAAAAGTCAGTTCATGGTGAGAGAAAATTGATAAACATTTCATTCTGTGCTTAGATTTTATATCACGTAACTTCTAAAAGATTAACTCTCACTATTGAAAATTAAAGGGAAAATAAGAGTGATGTCTTACTAGCAGTCAGTGGTTGGCTTGGAAAGTGTGTTAAAAACCCAATAAAATGTAATGAGTGAGCAGTATTAGCCCACCAAAGCCGTGTCACTGCCCTCCTCTCATAAGGTTACAATTTTGAAGGCCTACAGGCTGCTTATATTGGCGTCTTTATTGGAAAGATTTTCTGTAAAACTATGCAAAAACACTTCCTGATATTTAATAAGGAATCTCTCAAGACACTTGTTCCTCTGTAAGGCATCAGATCATGCAATTAGCGCATTCAATATGCAGAAGTAAAACAGTTTTGCCCAAATGCTCACTTTGCCAGGATTTTACCAGCCAAATAGCTTTAGCTTTTATTATAATCATGAAAAAGACAATTATCTGGAGCTGTACCATTTTAATAAAAAGCTCCTTTTCAGACTCCTGAGTTTCCTTTCTCTCTCTTATGCTATATACTGAGAAATACTATCGGGGTATGGCACCCTAAAGATACTGAATCCAAAGCTATACAACCTCCCATTTTTCATATGCTTTCCCAGATGACTTTTGCTGGCACATCTCATAGGAGAAAAATGGCTACAGCTAACCTTACACAGTGCCTTGATTTAAGCCACCATTTAGTCACTGAACTTAACTGCCTATATCCCATTTAACACCTTATTATTCTTCTCAAACTTTTGAAGAACCATTCTGCCCACGATTTTAATGTGAGAATAAACTGTGATGAACAGAACTTCAGTTGGAAGGAGAGAAATCTTTAAAGGCAGATCTTTGTTCTTCTTTCTGCTTCCTTAGCACTGCCACAATTATTTAATTATTCAGGAAAGGAGCAAATAGATGTGTTTCACCTTGAAAGCACAGAGATTTGCACTTCTCCCTTCCTCCCTCTCTCCAGCTCAGCCAGGGGAACAGCCAACTAAAAACAGGCTTTCATCATCCAACAGCCAGCATTTGAGAATCACCTCAGTCAAATTCTTCAGCAGGAGCCAAGCTGGCTGTGGTTTCCAAAGAGGAATGCAGTGGCTGGGGCAGGAGCAGTCCCTGCCTTGGCAGGCAGGAGATTATTCACCCTTTGGCCAGCCAACCTCTGCCAACAGGGAGAACAAATCCCACTCACCTCAGCAGCATTTCCAAGGCAAAGTGACATTGAGCTCACCTCAAGTAAGCAAATGGGCCAGGTCACTTCTCTTTAGAGATAGGAACAAAAAACAACTAATAAACCCTAAAGCGTGTAGCAATGCCCAACTTGGAAGTTTCTGTCAGGCATCAGCAGACTGGCAGGCAGAAGGAATGAAAGGATCTGACTTTGCCTTGTAAAAATAATGAAAGCATGAGAAACTGCACATCTGTGGAGATTTTAAACATATATGACACAAAAGCACAAAATATCTGAAAGTGTCATAAATTCTTGGCAAGACTGGAATAGATTAAACATTATTTAAAATATATTTTGCACTTGAAGTGAATCCATGTGAGTAATAAGACTATCACACTGACACAAATGGCAGAATTTAATGAAGTTTTACTTAAAAATGGAGTTGAGGATTATATCAAGACTTTTCCAGTACAAAAGCAAACTTTTTTTTTGTCTATTCTAAAGCAGTTGCCAAAAAAAAAAAAAAGGCTAAACTGTTCAAAATCAGAACCCTCTGTATTAAGAAATTATTTGTTCTTAAAAGCATTAACTTTGTGTAAAAACAATGCAGTGCAGTTCCAATTTCTAGCTTTAGTTTTGTTCCCAAACTCATTTACTTTTGCAGCTCCTTCAAATTTAATGTAAAAAGGAACAAATTAAATTGGAGTTTGTGTAATGGAAATTTACAAACACTATTATCTTACAGATTTTACGTAGGATCTAATCTTGGTAGAAACATCACCACCTGTTACCCAGCAAAGTTCTAAATACCTCTAAATGTCTATTTTAAACTGCGATATTTTCTAATGTAGATTGATTTTAATGGTAAGGGTAAGAGCAGCCACATGCATCACACCCCCAGCAAAGTTATTCCTCGAAGAGTAGTTGTGGAAGTCGATGATGCAATCTGCACTTTAATGCAGTTTTGCTGCGAAATGCATATATTATTGTTGCAGAAGCTTTGTTAGTGACACACTGGAAATATTTTGTGGTGTTCTGCCTTTCTATATTGATTTGCTTGCAGCAGGGAGAGTGGAATACTCTGCTCACCAGCAGTGTACCCACAGTTGTGCACTGTATTTCCACACAACCATTAGCCAAATGCCTAAAACTAAAAGGTCATCCCAGTGAAATCTGAAATCATGGAACAGCCATTTGTCTTTATCTTACACACACTTTGTTAATGATGGACTGAACAACACCGTGCCTACAGCCAGCTGACAGGAACTCTAACCTGATTAAATGTCCCGGTGTGTTTTAATACCCTTAAATGGAATTTTTATGGCCTGTTCTGCATGCATATTATTAAGACCGAACCATCAAAAAACCCACAGACATGCATAATAGCTCATCAATTTGTAGCCAGGCACTTTTGACCTTGAAAAATCAGCTGTCTTTCAGATTAACGTGGCTCTGTTTTGGGCGGAAAAAAAGCAGCTATTAAATTACCATACTTAGTTTTGTCACATGCCAGCGCTCCAGTGGGGAATAAAGGCCACACTGCTAGCTTTTTATTGATATTGCTGGCAACCTCTGACATTGGAATTAGAATCTAGGAGACTTACTTCTAATAAAAATCCACTTAGACATTAACATTTCAGCTCTAGCAGGTCACGAGGTGCTCTGCTAGTGGGAAGGGGGTGTTTAGTCTGACTTCTGCTCCTCCCAGCAGTGGGTTTTCACATTTCCCATTCTTCACAGGAGACCTTAAAGCACTTAAAAACCAGCTCTAGTTTGAACCACAACATCCACCCACAGAACAGGTCAAAGGTTTTTCTGGGGGAAGAGACAGTGAGGGAAAAGGACAAGTGGAAGACAGGAGGACCATCGCCATCTCTGAAAGAGGTGGGAGCACGTACGGCGTGCTGGTCATAAATTAACGATGCTTGAAACATTCAGGGAACAGAACTATATATGTACCTGGGGGAATAATTTTACGAATTATTGTGTTGGGAAAGGAATTGGCAAAATGAGGATGAAGGCTGTTAAGAAAGGAGAATTCTCATACCTAAGGGAAGCCACTAAGGAGCCTTCTGAAGGCCTGGTCTCAGGGTCTGAGACAGGGAGATACTCCCTAAGGTAAGAGGAAAGCCAAATAATTCCAGACTGTAGAACATTCCTTTTATAACTACGGAAAAGGGCCATGGAAAAGACTCTGAGAAACCTCTCCCCTTGAAGCTGCTCAACTGACATAAATAACGAAATTTACCTCCAAAGTGACAACACAGTCACGGTCTTCCATTTTCCAACAGAATGCCCAGGTCACTGGTGTACAGAAACCATCTCTCATGCCTTCAAAGAAATAGCTATTATATCACTAAAATCAAGACAGATGTTTGACATTCGAAATTACCAAGGTGTTTGACTAAAGGAGTGTGCTTTAATTGCAATGAACTTGATGTAGTCACCCTTATTATTTACATAATTAATTTGCACTAGGATAGACTTACAAAGGAATTGAGGGGTTTTGACCAGACTTCTGTATACTTTTAGCCAGTCTGAATCTGCATTTTTTTTTTCTGCACATGTTTCTTCAGAAAGGAAAAATTATTCCTCTCCACATTCTGTTCTTTTTAACAGATTTCTTTGAAAAATTAATTAAATCACACATTATATATATCCTTTTTTTTTTTTTTTTTTTTTTAAATGATTACCTTTCAGTTTTCTTCCATTCCTCTTTACTTGATTTGTTGGGAAACAGTAAAAGTGAGAAGATTCTTCTCCTGCTCTGTTTTTTTTATCCTTTGGTTTTCAGAAAAAAATTAATAAAAAGAAACATCAATAACAGAGAAAAAACAATAACAGTACAAGAAATACTCCCACACAGGGCTTTTAATGCTCTTCTGGTTCGATTAACAACCCAACCAAGACAGACGGCTTCTATTCATTTGTATAATTACAATGTAGCATCCAGGAGAATCATCAGGTAACAGGTGATAGAACCTCTCTGGCACATATAACTATTAACTTTACCCAATCTTACGTTAATGTCTTTTAAAGAAGACATTATCAGGGAAGGCCCTCACAAGAAGTATTCACTGCTGATACCGATATCAGATGAGGTGAAAACAGCTAGACCAGCACTAGAAAGAATCTCATTTTCATCAGCAAAAATTCAGCTATTGAAAGCCAAATGCAGTGCTGATATCTCCTTCAGAATTCTATCAAGTAAAGATTTGAGAATGAAATTAGAAGCTTAAGGTGCCCTTCTTGAACACATTCAGGATTCTCTGTGAGATCTAGAAAGGATTTTGAGTGGCCACCATTACTTGGCAAAGATAATTTAGAGGCAGTGAAGGTGGAAGCAAAAGAGTGAGCAGCAAAACATAAAATCTTGTAAGACTATAATTTATAAACCAAATCAATCAACCTACACAACAAAGTCCCCCAACATACAAAAATCAGTACTACCTGTTCCTTTGTGTTGTTCCTATATTTTGATTTTAGCTAAATGTGAGTCTCCCCCAAACACACAGTAATGGTGTTAAAATCATCAGGTTCTCCTGCAATCATCTTCAACACCATCTTTATTAGAAGGGTCCCAGAAACAACACCTGAGCAATTTGTCCTCATCAGAACAAACTCATGTTTGTGCCAAGGAGAAACAAGGGAAGGAGAAAGGCTCACTCCCAGGCTACACAAAGATACCAAGCATGTTCCCACAAACCAGGGCAGGCTGCCTAAAGGTTTCCAAGGCTTCATGTTATTTCAGAAGACTTCTCTGTTCTCCTAGAGACAATTTTCCCAGAGCAGAACAGTGCAATCAGTCTGGTAAAAGCACCTTTGCTCTGTTAGTGAGCTGACATAGTGAACCCTGCAATGAGATATGCACGGCCCTTCCCAACACTGTTCTGCTGAAGGTAGAATTCCCACTTCACTAGTTCTGGAAAAATGAAAATAACACAAAGAGATAAGGGACAGAATCCAGGTCTTTGCCACACAACATGAACAGACGAAAGGCTTTTGTTTTGTTTTTTAAAGAGAGACCCCCTAACTGAACACTACCATGGTTTTGCTTTCCCATATCTTGGGAAGCACATCAAGGAAAATTTTGGGGATGAAACTGAGCAAAAAAGGCAGAATCCAAGAGCCAAACTAAAGCACTTTGTTCCCGTGACAGGACTCTTCCATAGATGCTTAGAGGATAATCTTCCTTCCAGCATATTTAACATGGAAGTAACATTCTCAAGACCACCCCTTCCCCTCTACCAGACCTCTGTGGGCTCCTACCACTTGTTGATGTGAGTAGACAAAATAACCTTTTGACAAAAGGGGTGAGTACAGAGTGCCAAATAATCTTACTGCATGCTGCTCTCTAGCAGCTGCGCTGTGATGTGGCACTTCCTACAGTTTTTCATTTCTCTTATTTCAAGTTTTAAGGCTTGAAAAAAACCTAACCTCCTTAACCCAAAGATTTCAGCCGAGTTGAATGCAAAATCCAGACAGGCAAAGTGCACAGCAAAACTTTTTAAACTTTGTGTTAAAGCTTTCTGAAGCTCAGAGTAACTACAAGCTCATTAGTTAGTATGAAAGAGAGGTGGAAAAATAAGTTGTATAATTGTGTAAAAGAATCAGTTCCATGCTTCACAGTAAAAAAACCCCACAGTTTACACGCTTTACCATCATGTTTTGCCAGGTTGAAGAAATAAGGCTGATACTTTTCATTCATACCTCACAGCAGTTCAAATAAAGCTAAGCACATACTATGTATTAATTTCCTGTATTTACACCAGCCTCACATATCACTGGAAACGTGCACACAAAAATCTGTAGTTCCAAAGGGGTTTGGGTATCACAACATGTATCCTCAGAAGTAGCCCCAAAGTAAGTCTTTTGGAAAAGGACTGCAGGAGCTTTTTTTCCTTATTTTCAGTATCCCCCAACTGATCATAGAATCACGGAGTGTTTGGGGTTGGAAGGGACTTTCCTCACAGGGGACGTGCTGATCAACTTGGTGGCCCCATCTGGACTCGCTCCAACAGGCCACTGTCCTCCCTGTGCTTGGGACCCCAGAGCTGGATGCAGTGCTCTGTGTAGGGTCTCACCAGAGCAGAGTAGACAGACTGAATCATCTCCCTCAATTAATTAAGAGGAAATGACACCATGTTATATTTTATCCCCATCAATCCAACTTTGATCCTGATATTGTGACAAACACTGTGAACCTCCTAGGCAGCAAGGAACTTTGCTACAGCCCTCCTAACTGCTTTTCCAGTCTTCAGAGTACATTTCCCTTACACTTCTCAATGATCACTTGTAAGGCTGTGCTAAATGGGGTGAACACAGCTCAGGAATGTGTCTGCACATGAAGGATCAAGGTCACAAAGGGAAAGTGAGGCTGGACCAACTGAATCAGCTTCAAGAGCACCTTGGCTACAAGCACAGTCAAGAGCCTAAAGAGAGAATGTGCACACAAGCTCTTGGAAAGTCCTCACTTACCACCTTCCTCCTATTGAAGATTTCAAGCAGATTCTTGGGAGATTTAAAGTTACTGTTGTTATAATACAATCTGTTAGAAAACAACACAAACTATCAAAAGTGTGTAGTGTGTGTATATATATATAGATCTTTGCCTTCCATGCAGCAATTATACTAAAAGCAAAATACCTTCAAAAAAACTAATCAGTAACTTCCCTTTTGCTAAAATGGGAAAAAAAAACCTAACACAAGCAAAAACAAACAAAAAGAAAACAAACCCAAAACAAACAAACAAACAAACACACACACACACACACACACCACCCTCCCCAAACAAAAAACAAACAAAAAATCACACAAAACAAAACAAAACAACCACCATACTAGTTATTTCAGATAAAAATAGAGTCTCTGCCATAACAAGGTTCACAACCAGCTTGGACTGGTTTCACCTAGCAAGGAACAGTTTGATTTTAGGCATATATGCCCACACATATGCCCAAATATCTGCCTGCCTCCCTGTCAGCATTTACAATTTAATCTTAATTATATTTTTTCCAAAAAAACCTTTCAGTTACACTCTGAATAATAACTGTATTTGCTATTTAGCTTTATATTTCTGATGCTGAAATTTCGTCCTTGCCTTTTTCCCGGCCTCCAACAGTAGAGTAGAATCACAATAAAGGCCCATTTTAAATATCAATTTTAGCAATTCAAATTAAAATATTCCAAACTTGTACTGGCATAGTATTGTTTCAGAGGAATTTTGGACTCTATTCACGGAAAGTAATTAAACCAGCACTTTATAAAGCAGATGATTTGTTTCCAAAGGTAAATAAAGGTGAATTTGTGGTTATAGGGGCAGTGAAAGGATATTTCACTTCTTATCTACATAGAGAGATGTGCAACCCTTGTTGACAGAGCAATATTGTTGCCAGGCTCTGAAATGTGTAGGCATCTCAAAAGAAGCCAGTTAAGTGATAGATTTGTTGAAACCATCCAGGCCAAAATAAATATTTACCCATAAGTTTAAGCACACATTGCCTGACAAGTCCAAAGTACAGCTTCTTCTAGAGACAGCACTGATGTGAACATGCACCTAAGTTATAATAAAAACCACTCTTTAACTTAGAAAAAGAGACAGGAAAATGCTGCTGGTGTGTTGTGAAAAATCACAGGGTGTAAGTATGTGGATTATTTGAAGAGAAAAGAGCTTCTTGCAGCCTGGATAGATCCTGGTTTCCAGTTGCTTTCCAGCTTTACACCAGCATAGCCTTCTTGACTTTACTGGTGCTATTTCCAGTTCATGGCAACAAGAAAAGATACAGCACACAATGAAAACGAGCTACAACCACTGCAAAAAAAAAAAAAGGGGAGGAAGTTCCTGCATTAGGATGAGACTGCTAAGGAACATTCAATTCAATGCAAGTTCATGTTTTTCCTCAATTTTCTGTAAACATATTCTAAAGTTATGTAGTGGCAACAAAAAGAAAGCTGTCTGAAAAATTGCATTTTAACGATTTACTGCTATGATCATCATCATTATTCCTTTTTTTGATTTTTTTTCACCACTTGCCAAGGAATAAAAGACAGAAATTTATTCTATTATTGACTATTGCAGTTCTTAGCGCTGGAAGAAGAGGCACACCACGATGCACAAGTCTGTAAACACTGAAAGAGCATGATGCTGCAATTTGCTGCTGCTACTACTAAAGAGCTTGGGGCTGACTTTGCTTCCAAAAACACATAAAAAAAAAATATACTCCAGTTCTTTAATTTTCATACTTTGGCAAAAGAGGCCAGATCAAGAAATAAGCTGTATAACTTAAGTCACAGATCTTACCTAGCTATTAATACAGTTTTTCATTTATCATTT
>JAWWLV010000002.1:774962-814817 GCA_035041135.1 Platyrinchus mystaceus
CCAGATCAAGAAATAAGCTGTATAACTTAAGTCACAGATCTTACCTAGCTATTAATACAGTTTTTCATTTATCATTTAGCCTAAGACTATTTCCTCCTCCAAGATTTAATTATTTAATTTTTTAATTATATTTCTGTCCATTTTATTACAAGTTATCAGGTACCATCTTCCCATGTTTGTTTCTCCCAGATAACTGCAGGCACCAGCAGTATGGTGCCCTGTGGTTTTCCTTGTCTGACAGATATTTCATCTTTGTTATTTTAAGCAAGAAAGCAGGGTATGAAAATAAACCAGAAATGCAATAAACATAATAAAAGGCTGTTCTGCATTTTCAACTGCTTTTTTGAATTATGTGCTAACACATTATACAAAGCCAAAACACAAACAATTGACTTAAATTCTTGGCAACAGTATGAGGGGGAAAGGTGTCATTTCTTGCTAACAGCAAAGCAATTTCAGATTTAACTTCTCTCCTGCTATATTTTATTTTTATAAATTGGGTTTACTGTAGTACAATTTTGAGAAGGAATTCATGGTTCTGTACTCCAAATTTCTTACCTGTTTTTTAAAAGGAAACAAGTCTGAAGAAGTAGACCCTGATTTTGTGTTGCAATGTTGCTCTCCTTGTACCTTCCGTGTATTTGCCCGTTACTACGACTATACTTTTGTTGTTTTGATCCCTTTTTGCATCCTCTTGTTTTGTGCTTGCTTTTTCTTTAAGTTCAAAATTATTTCTTCCCTCAGTAGTGTTTGCAAAATTAGAAAATAGATTTCTTTTCTGGACTACTCTTATTGATATTTAGTCTCTCATAAATGTCTGCTTCTCTGGCTATTTACCAGGACATGACTAATCCCAATAAACTGAGACTGAGTTTGGTAAAGCAAGAGTAGCTGGCATGTTCCTGAGGGAGTATAGTGAAGGCCAAAAGCACTTCTTCCATGTATTACCTGAATCCAGACTTTGAAGCTGGACAGAACTGATGTGAACTTGAAGTGCTGTTTGTGCTCAGGGGACTGGGGATCTGGGAGGAGGGCTGGGCAGTGCAAGGGCTGCTTGAGATCCTGCCAAAGCCACCAAAAATGAGAAGCATTTTATTTGGTATTTCTATTCTACATAACCTCTAATTCCTATTCTCCTGTACTATAGATAAATTTGTGTATTATGCTCATATAGTTTCCTATGTGTCAGCAAGTACATAAACAAAATATACTTAAACGATAAAAATCGTTCTTTTTTCTTATTCTAGCACCAAACCACCTTTTTCAATATTAGAAACAAGCATGATGATTTTCTGGACTTTGACTCAGTGTCCCAGAACACAGTTATTAACAGTTAAAAGAGGACACTTAAATCTGGCTGACAACACTTCAGCAAATCAACACTTAAGAGGAGCACATATGGTTCTGCCTTCTGCCTGGCCCTACGCTGCCAACAGGAAGAATAGGAACTTGATTTAATAGGAATCTCTTTTGTTAGCAGAACCTTATTCCTTCACATCTCTGGCACAAGATGGACAAACTTTGACTAGGGCTGACTAAGCTCCTGGCACAAATAGGAAGCTCCATTAAATGTAATTACAAAGGTTCATGCACCCTGTTGAGATCAGTGCATCAGCCACGTCCTGGAGCGGTTTATCTTTGAGCAACCTGTGAGCTATTTCATCTATTTGCTTGGAAAAAAATAGGTAGATGCTTTTACCTTTGTAATGCAAAGGGTCATTCAATTCTGATCACTGCAGGATCAGAGCAGTGTTGAGTTCCAGACTCTCCCAGTAAGGATACACATATCCATGAGAAGCAGTCAGATACCCAGAGGAATTCCATGGGACAAAAGCTCTCTTTGCACATGAAGAGACCAGCCAGTGTGGGGGTGGGAGGGCTTTCCTCCTGGCCCACAACCCATCCCTCAACCCAGCTCCACCAGATGAAGCCACACTGACTTATCAACCTTACCTTCCTGAACATTAACAGCCAAAGAATTTAAACTTTTTGATGTAACCTATGCTTGCTCAAGAATAGCACAGGGAGAAAAAAAAGTATACCTTTAAAAATACTTTCAGTGAAAGTTTACTTACTTAAAGCTTCTGCAATCAGAGCAGCAAAGCTGCAACTAACCTTCCTTAGCCCAAAACACCTTCCAAGTCCTGTCAATTCCTGAAAAGGCTCGGTCTGCACTATCATGACCTCCTAGCTCTTAGACTTTTCTGTGCCAAAGCAAGGCACATCAGTGGTATTGTTAGGGCTATCTCTCTCCTCTCACATACCAGAGAGAAGCTGATAACTTGCTGTTATCTGCAGGGGGGGAAAAGCATTAAGACTGCCTTCGAGAAAGAGGTACCATTTAGGCAGAAAGCCCTCCTAGCAAACCAAGTCCCTAACTTCTGTTACAAATTCTTTTGAGATTGTGTCTATCCTTACAGTATGAAGATGCTAGCAAGGGAAGAGTTCTTTAAAGACTCACAAAGAATCATAAACCCAAAAAGTCTTTGAGTGAAAATGAAGTTGAGTGACAACTTGCAACAGTTTTGTAATCCAATATTACTCTCCTGTAGGAGTAGGTACGATTACCATAAATTAACTTTCTGTACATTTATAAGCAGTGAAATCTATGTGACTGGAGTATATAAAAAGTTTTACGTAGAACTGATAATATGTTAAGATTTTCAGGTTTATATCTATGTCATTCTCCAAGTTTCCAGTAGAACAAACTTATTTTTGCAAATTCACAGTTGACAGATAAGATTTTAAAGAGAGGGAATTCTATGCAGAGACACAGTAATATTTTTATTTAAATTAACTCACAGGTAAATATCCTCTTTATCTCCCTTCTTTTAAACAATCAACTTTAAATATTTATGATCCACCAAAGGATTTATGAAGCTGAGCTAAACCTTCTAAACATCTTTATAATGCCGTTTGATTTGTCAGAAATTTTAAAATAATGTGAACAAAATGAAGGAATTTCCATTCCCACCAGATCAGTGCCTTAGGGCTCCAAGATCTTTAATGCTGTGGCTGAATTTGCAGCTTTGGTGCTGACATATGGGAGTCCAAAATTTGAGAGGCTGCAGCCAAATATATAGGCTATCACTTATGTTCTAATAAACCCTGTTCCCTGAAGACTTCATACACTGCGTAGGGGAAAAAAATTATTTCATACAAGAAGATAAGCTACAGCAAAATCATTATTCTCTGTAACCTGACTCAGACATGACTTCTTCAATATATTCTGTGAGTCACATTTTATATGTGTGGTCCCAGTTCTAATTAACACCCCTGGCAATTACTGATTTTAATCTTGCTGTACTATTTTAGCTCAAGTCCAAGCTGCTTAAGAGATTTTTTTTTTCTCTTTTGTTTCCCAAATTAATTAACAGTTGCTGCTGTCTTGCCAATGGACCACATTTTCCTTGCTGCTGCTTCACCATCCACGCACAAAACTCTGAATTACGGTGATTTGGTTGTGCCAACACTTCACAGTGGTCCTGAATGAAAACATCCATTTCAACAGTTTGTACTTATTTTAAATAAATCACTTGCATGGAGCTACTACAGAATGGCAAATATGGGTGCTGAAGAAATGAGGCTGCACTCACACCATGATTTGGTTTTGGGATTCCCCACAGAGCTCTCTCTGCATTTCCTCTCTATTAGGGTTCTTTGGTAAACAGCACCTGGTGTTATCATTCAGTTCATTAGAATTCCCAGGACTTTTCACAAACTCAAGGTTTTGATTCACACACTCCTGCTCAGCTCCAAGGCTGAAACACTCTCTTTTGATTCTAATTAAGTGAATGCAGGTGCTGCTGGCTGAACTTGTTCCCACACTACAGTAATGATGTGGGTAAAGTCTCCAAGGCACAGATATGATTTTCTGGACAAAGATCTGATTGTTCCTTCCCCTGTGGACACTATCACACCTTTCCCCATGTATTTTTTTGTATTCTTTTAGACAACAGACCAAAGCTCTCCTGGATCCTCAATTCCATTTCTGGCTTAAAGCTTACTCCTGGCTATTTCCTACCACTCACCTGAACTCTACTGGACAAGCACCACAAATATGCACCCAACCTCTTTAAAAACTAAGACATTTTAGTTTAAAATGTCTCATTTAGGCACTATTCCATAAACACTTTGTCCATGGGGAGGGAAAAAGAAAAAAAACATGTATAGCAACAGTAGAGATCAGACACGAGAATAGCCCTAGAAAGGGAACTGAGTTCATCCAGACTTCCAGAGCTGATATAAATCTTTTTAGACACTATAGCTAAGAAGAATCTTTCCTAAAAAGAAAAAAAAAGAGAGAACATGCAAGTTAGACAAGATAAAAAGTCAGCACTACCACAGCTTGCTTAATTGCTTAGTCCTGCAGGGCTCAGACATGAAGATATGAAAATAATTATATAAGCCTGCAAATATTTTCAAGTTAACAGAATTACAAATTGTCATTAAATCATATATAATTACTTTCTGCACAGTGGCTAGTTCAAGGAGCCAGCACAAGTTCTCAAACCTCAACAGTATTATTCAAATGTCAGCGTGAACCCACAGACTGATGTTCTCGAGAAAATTCAACACCGACAAGAAAAAGAGATGCATCCCAAGTATGGGTCATTTAATCTCTGCTTACACCTACACAGCAATCAGTGCCAGTGCACTCTGCAGATATTCTTTACCAAACTGCACTGAGACTTCCTGCAGATACTAAGGTTACAGGAGTAGACTTGAGACCTCATCATCTTCTTTCTTACTCTGGGAAAATGAAGACACCAAAGCTACCTTATAAATATTACATAAGCCTCAAATGAAAAACCAAGAGCTGCTCAGTGTCAAGCCTTAACTTCTGATGATTAAGTTAGAAATGTCTTCTATCTGTTATGAAGAATACTTTTGTGCAATGGCTCAGCCACAGAAGCTCTATGGCCTCTGAGGGAAGCTGTGACCATCAGCCTTCCCTTCTCTTCTACCTCTCTTGCTTGGCCTTTTTCCCTCCACTACAAAGACTGACTTGCTGCCCTGGAAAGCTTTTTGAAGTTAAAACTTTAATACAGTTTCTTCCCTTGTTTGATATAGAAATCTCTGGCCTCCTTCTCCTCAGGTTTCTCTTCCTCACTCACGTACCCCTTGGAGCTATGAGAAGATAGCTCTGAACTTCTCAACAAATAAACCTGTTTTAAAAGTCTGGAATTAGGAGTTTGGGCTCTCCCCTTCACATCCCCCATATTGTTCAATATAAATAAAGCCTCAAATACCTAGAGCTAATTTAAGGCAAATAAGGAATTCAGATCACCTCAGATGAAGAAGTTTTAAAGTCTTTTAAGACTGCTATAGTCTTGTGACCTTGACCATTAGAGACAAATATACTTTAATATATATTATATTAGAAGAAGGAAACAAAGACCTGGATTTTTAGGGAGAAGAGCATTTAAAACTGTAATATATGAAACAGGATTATGCCTCTAAGGCAAAATCAGATTGTTCCTTCCTAAGCACTGCTATTGTAGACACAAATAGGATGATTGCAGTCTGATGGAGGAAAGAGAGAGGAAAACAGTTACAGACAAACACATATTTGTCAGATGGGTATGTGGGTTTGCTGCATAAACAGTTAAGAGGTGTGTGTCTGTATAAGTGTAGACCTACACACATGTAAAAATTGTACATATAGCTGTATGCAACCATTCTAAAATTAACTAATACAAGCAGCCCATTATTCTTATGTACCTACATGCCCCCTTAAAAAATTTCTTAGCTAACAAGAAAAATTGTATTTTCTGTAATTGGCAGTTATGGTACATAAGCACAATATTTGTCCTCATTTCTTTCTTATTAGTGTTTTTCCATAATTTCATGTTATCATTTATAATACATCTATAATAAACTTGTTTTGTTTAACAGTTTACAAAGTTATTACCAATATATTAATTAATTGAAGATTTCTTCCAGTTTAGATTCCCACTGCAGGGCCATCAGTTCAAAAATAATATTTAACAAATATTAAATCATTAACATGTTAATGAAACAAGAGTAAATTAAACTGAGGAAGAAAACCACAATTTTGTATTTCTAATTTTGTTGTGATCATGTCTTTAGTCCCAGATAAGAAAATATTTTATCACTTTTCTCATCATATCAGGCTTACCCTTCTTACTCCTCATCTCCTTCATGAACCTTCGCTTAGGCAAAACACTTGAAGAGAGATGATGTGCATCATTTTGGTGATTATCCTTCTAGAACCAATCTTTTACTCCTCCAACAACTACCAAATGATGAATTAGGCTATTTAATAACCTGAACTAAATCCCCTTAATTTATATAAGGAAAAAATTGGTCCAAAGTATTCAAATGATTCCGTTCATGCAGGCAGGACAGCTCTAACATGAATTTCTGCTTGGGCCTGCTTTTTTGTTGTTTTCAAAAATAGCTTCCAAAGCATTGCTGATATCTAGGAAGTCTTTTTTGCAGCACTCTAAGTGCTAAAGAACCTAACAGAGTCCTGAAGTGAGTTTTGCTGAGACAAGGAGAGAATGTCATCTCACTAATTAGAAGTTCTATCATTTAAGACCTTGGAACAGTTTTCAGGCTGTTTAGCAATTAGGGAAATCTACTGAACACTACTGAAAAAGTTATAAATAGATTGCTTGGCTGCATTAAATTATTAAATAATCCATCTACTGCATGGCAGCTTCACGGTTACACTAATCCACCTTCCTTCACTTTTACAGTAGATGAACACTATGAATTTGCTGCTCCTCAGTCTCAAAGGTAAAAGGTTTCATAGGGGGAAAACATTCAGAGCAGAACTAAAAGCAGAGGAAGGCACAGTTAGCAAAAACTCCCTCACATCAGCCCACTGATGTGGGAGCGCTCGAGGCAAAGCCTCTGGAACCAGTGCTGGAAGAAAGCAAACTCGAGAGCATCCCAACCATTCAGCTTTTAGGGATCAGTCCCTGGAGCAACACATTCCCTGGCCTGTTCCTGATCTTTGTTCCAGCATGGACCAGAGGGAATCAAAACAAAGCCAAAAGCCTCATCTTACAGTTAACTAATGCAGATGGTCATGGTACTGTCCATGAGCTCTCTGACTTTGCTAACACAATGCAGACACAGCTCAAGTTTCTCAGAGAAACAAAACCAGACAGATATTACGGATTTCTTATTTGGTAACTTTTTCTGAAGGCTCTGCTTTATAGCAGTAGTTCCCTGTGATACAATTTATAGTAGTGCCACTACACAGTGCTGTTTAATTTCTGCTTTGGTGCCGAAATTAAACACTGCCCAGCTCTCTTCTGCACAGTTCTGGAAATATAAACTAGGTCTCCTTCGATTTCAGTAATGCCAAGAAATTCTTGGATTTTACACTGGCAATCTCCCAAGGAGAGGAAGTCGGTGATTTATAGGAAAAGACAGCTATAAAAAGCTCTTGCTTTCCTCAGTTTTAATCAACTACAACACCATTGGCCTTTAAGATGTATTTCCCCTCTAGATATCTTTTTAAGGTACAACATGCATTTTGCAGAGTGCAGATTAGACTGCATCTGTTTGTTTCCTCATTTCTCTTCATAGAGAAAACATCAAGAACACAGATGACGAGAATGTAGAAACCATAGCAATGCCTGTCCCAGCCAGGCCCAAATGTGCCTGGAGTGGCATTCCTCTGGCATTAACATTTCCTATCAGAAACGTGGATCATCACACTGCAGACGCTGCAGTACATCTGACACTCGGTATATCCCTTGAGTAGATTTATATGTATATATATGCAAGGCATGAGGCCAAGTCTGCAAATCCCTTTCACCAAGCAAACTGTTTTAATACTGACATTAACAACAGGGAAGCATCCTCTCAAACCATGCAGGATACTTTTATCTGGAATAGCAAAATTACACACTGTTCTGGCTCACTGGGATGTGGGATGCTCATATCCTTGTGGAAAACCCTAGCCAAAAAGAGATGCAGAATAATTTTCACCCATAAATCCAGATGTGTGCACGAACTACTCCTGTTCTGAACAACGCTGCACACTATAAAGCCACTAAACCCCTTTTCCCACTCTTTGTGCTGCTCCACAAAGAAATTTCACTTGTATGAAACAACAGCTGTCTAGAAGGGACCAAGGGTTGGCCCTTCAAAACCACCTTATTTGTGGCTTTCTCTCTGCCACTGCTCTCAGTACAGATATGTTGTCTGCTTAATTGTTTCTGCAGCTGAAATTAGCAGTATTTGCCTTCAACACTGAGAAGCAAAGGTTTTGCTATGATATTAAGTAAATGATCACACTACAGAGAAATGTCTGTGTACAGCATACAAGTGATCACAGAGCCATCCAGTGGACCAGGAGGAAAAGGAAGGAAAAGTCATCTCAAAGAGAGAGCTGAAGTTATATGTAGAGAAACAAAAACCATTCAGCTCTGCTGTGTGTTTGCCTATATTTTTCTTTATCCTCGATAGTGATTATTAGGAAAAAAAATTATTTAGAAAATGGGAAAATGCAGAACTGTTGATATGACAAGAGTCTGGGCAGATGTTAAAGGGCAAACTTTCCTAACCTATAGCTTCAGCTTCACTTTCTCCTTCCACAATAAAAATTGGAAGGAAGGGATTTTTTCCCCCTTTCCTAGTGCCCCAATGCTATTTTCATCCATTTCTCCCTCTGTTGTCTTATTTTTTTACACAGAAAACTCCTTCATGGTTGAAATATTCATACCCAATTATTCTTGATCAGTCTTCACCTACTTCTACAGTCTCAACATCAGAGACAAAACAAGCTTTCTTTAAATAGCTTTTCCCAACACAGAGCGTACATCCTATTTTAATCAGAAACAACACACATTTTAACTAATAAGCCACCAGAAGCTCCGTAAACTTCACAAAAATTTACCGCCTAAACTCCTCCCTACTGACGTATTCTCATTCTTCAGCAAAACAGCATTTATTTTACAAATGACACAAGAAAAAAAAAGGGTTTCTATAATGAAAATCTCATTCAGTTAATGGAGACAGCAGGTGAAATAAAAAAGTCCCTCTGGAATTATAGAGCATTTACACTAGAATTTAATTTTCTGCCAGCAATTTTATCATTTTTATTTCAGTTTAAGCAACGTGGTATTAATTTTTGCCTTGTCGTACAGAGAGTTAAGATCAACAGCAAGATTTCTTTTACTTCAAAATGTTTGAGATTTTTATTGTAACTGCCTGAAATTTTTAAGTAATCATGCAAGACCTTGTCATGTCTACAGAAGAGGACACAGAAGGGACTTGCAGTTGATTAGATATCCTGATGGGGAAAAAACTGCATGGAATCCCTGGATGGGGCACACAGGCCAGTAGTCCTCTCTCCTTGGTGTTTTGAGATTATGAGAGGGACATGATTTTATTTGCTACAGCAAGCAAAGATGTTTCTAGATACTGTGGGCAAGAAACAAAAATACAACTCATCATCCTGCTAAAAGTGACAGTTCCCACCAGTGTTCCTGAAATATTACTGAAATAAGCTGCAGTTATAATTAGATCTGTTCTCCAGGTTACCCTGCCTATTCAGCCCATCACATTAGCTCACCTTTGACAAAATAAATGGCAATGCTTTTGCCTCAACTTGAACTTGCAAATTGTTCAAGCAGCACAATTGTTCACACAAAATGAGCATTTGGGAGGCGAGATTGAAGTGTTTTGACCTTGATACGTTCCTCCATATGGAGCTGTGCTTGCAGGTCTACTGAGAGTGAAAAAAAGAGTGGAAGTAACACCTAAAAGATATGGATATCTTTTAGCTGATCCACTGTCATGGATCAGCTGCTTAAAGATGTCTCCATACCCCCTCCACACCACATCGCACGCACTGCCTAACGATGTAGGTGCCAGAAACAATCCTACAAAACATTATCCTACAAAAAAGTTGGCTTTATTCCTTCATTCCTTAATTAAACAGAATCCTACTGTACTTAAGCAGAATTCCTAGGGTTTAAATGGTTCCAAAAGGGGAATTTCACAGTTTGCAGCAAAAAGAGAGTTCTGGAAATAAAACTGCAATTCTCTGTAGGGTCGGTATCCCTATTCCATGCATATGGTGTGACATTTCCATGACAGGTTTATACCACAGTAAAACAAGTCATTTGTATTAAGGTAGATGCCAGATGACTGAATAGAATTGATACCACATGATTACAGAACAAACAGAAGTGACATTTATATAGTATTTCTGCACAGTTCATGGGTAAGTTCTAATTGTGTTTTGCCTTTTTAAGATAAAATCTGGGTCTTTTCTCTATGGCATGTCTGCCTCACAAGTCCCCAGAGAAGAACTGCATTTCTCTCTCGCATATGATGTAAGATCATTTTAAATACTGTTTTAAATACCACTTGAAAATTATATTACTATTTTTGATCAAATTGACATATTTGCATGCTATTTATCTAATCACTGAAAATACACGGAGGATTGAAATCAGTGAATTAAGATATAGGTGGTTCTTAGTGAATTGCCTATTTTATTCAGTTTACACTATATTACATTTAACAAGCAAATATATACTGTGTTTTGATACAATTATTTCAGTATCATTATATACTTGTTACCTATTTTCTTGTGATGAGAGTATACCCAGAGGTATCTCATTTTAATATATGACTGAGTTAGTGATAATTAATATTTTAGTGGACATCTGTGATGGTTCTAGAGCCACTTAGGCAGAAAAAGCTGCAATATGTTGAAAGGACTCATGAACTTGGAGAAAACTCATCGGTGTTGCCTGAGCCCACATCTCTCTGCCCAAAATATGGGTGTCATTCTTCCTCCTTTAGGACTGCTCCTCAGTACTATAGTGTGCTGAAATTAATGAGATTTCTGGATTTGAAAATATGGAACAAAAATTCACTTGACAATGTCACTTCAGATGTCCTTTGAGCAGTTACTTAATTGTAAATACAACTTCAATAATTTTTTCACATTAGTTTAAACAGAATCCTCGTCACAATACCTAGGAGAGGTCAAGAAGTCACCTTTGGGTTCCCATGGTAGATACAAGCTGTAACTCGACTTGTTCCTGCAACATTCTCTTCCAACCTTTCAGCCCCTCCAGGAACTCCTGAGTACTTTAGTCCAATTATTGCATTTTCTAACATTTAATTCTACAATACAAAGCCTAGCTAGGACCAACTGTATGTACATTCTTGAAACTCTGGACAACTGGTGGAAGAGGCACACAGGACAATTAAATAAAGTAAGTATCTCAAAGGAACTATCCCATGTGTAATGTTTCCTTGTAGAAATACACAGTGTGAGTGAATGTCATGTTTTCTCCTATAAAACAAGACAATTTAGTAATATAGTTGCACTGATACAATCAACTTGTATCAGCGTGTCCTTATTTCATCAAATGAATATGAATATCCATAAAAGCTCAACACTTGGTTCAAATGAGTTAATGGGGGGGTTGCATGTATTTCATAGAAATTTAAAATGCATTTTATTTTAAATCAGGGGGACCTGAATTAAAAAAAATGCAACAATTTTTAAAAGTATCTTTTTTTTCTCTTTTAGGAGAAAAGCATTTTCCATTTATTGGGGTTTTTTCACATTTAGGGATTGTTTTTCATTTCATTTGTGCCAATGTCAGAGGAAAAGATCAATATGGCAAGAAATATTAAACTTCCTCTCATCGACACAGTCAAAGAAAGTCACGAAGCAGATTTACACTTGTGGCAGCACAACAAGCTGCAATGAAAACAGAAGCTCACCTTACTGGAGAAAAAACAGGCTTTCTTATATAGAAATAAGACAAAAAACTGCTTACAAAAGTATAATAATAATATAAGGAAAGGATGATCAACAGGATTCCTTCGTAAAAAATTGGGAGTGACATCACAACCCTCTTCTACGTAGAGAAAATACCCACTTTGTGTCATAGGATTACAGGCATTTGGACTGGTATCGAATGCCCTAAATCCACCTTTTCATAGAACTAAGAGTAAATCCAACACAAAATGTATCCTGGTTTTTCTGCATTTAGCAGTGGTTCGTATGCAAAGAAAAAAGGAAAAAAAAAAAAAGAGAAAACAAAAGCCCCACAGATTTGCTAAAAATTACAATTCACACCTTCCAGTAACACAAGTGTGCACACCAAAACATATTCCCACACCTTGCCAGCTTCCGATTTCAAGTGGTAGTTGTTTCCATCGCCAATCACTAAAATCATCTTATTATTCCAGATAAATAAGAAAAACATAGAATACAGCAAAGGAAATAATCAGTCACATAATAACATTGATTCTTGTTCAAGTACAGCAAGACGGTAACAGGTAACTGGTATAATCAAGTCTCCGCAGGGAAATACGGCAGCAATTGTTATTCTTGCCTCCCAAAATAAAATTATTCCAAAAGAACAATTGCAGAATCAACTACCTACAAAATCACAAAGAAGCCCCTTTTTCCTTACAATGTATTGTGATACAGACAAAAGAACAGTGCAAATCATCTAAAATAACAATACAAGCTCTTGGGAGAGAAAACAAGAGGAAAACGTTGGATATCCTTAACCTCCCACACACAAAAACTCTTAATAAAGGATTCTTCCATTTCCCTTTCATTAGGTTTAGAACCACAGGATCCACTGAATTCCTTCCTACCACGTTCAATACCGTAGTTTCCACTACAGACTAGTGCAACAGTTGACCTTTAGAGGGGGAATTATTAAACTACATCAAGAAATATAAGCTCCCTTTTTCACCCATTTATACTGCTACAGCATATACAGAAATTTTGGGTATTAAGTCCTCTGCTTAAGCAATTAAAGTGTCCTTCATGTCCCATAGTTAAAAAATGAACCTGGAACTGGCTGACATCTTTTACACCCCTGAGTCCACCCTGCTGCCCTGGCAAACAGCACAACTTAAAAAGCTTTTATTGCACTTATCAGTCCCCACTTTCAAAAATCAATTTATTTATTTCCTTCCACTATTCCCCTAGGTTTCGTAGTCAAATAAACTGAATTCAAACGTTGCTGCTAGATTTGAAAACAGCACTGAAAAAAACCACTATCTTTTGGAAAGCATTATCTTTTCAACCAGATACAAACACAGAGTTCCCTTCAACAGGCACCTGGGTGTGTACAAAGCGTACTTACACGGCTAAAGGCAAAACACCAAAGTGCAGAACACATTCATCTTTAAAAACAGCATTCCCTACAAGGTCTCAGACCCTAGAGAACAGCAACTGAAGTAGTAGGGATAAGGGGGAAACAAAGAGATCCGAGAAATCACATGTATTTAAATCTTCAAAGCACCATAAAACCAAAGTAAAACATCTATTTAAACTCAAAGCTGACTTTTTAAGTCAGTGTTCTGCCTATTAACAAAGATAAAGCTGAGAAAACCTACTTGTTGCCAAATCCAGATGGCTAGTCCAGAGACCAGGGACTGGAATTTGTTGGCACTGGCTTCCTGCAGCAGCCACACCATTGACAAGAGTCTTTTATTTGTCAAAGATACTTAAGCAATGGGCAGAAAGCAGAGCTTAAATACCCCTCTCCCCCCAACACACATCACACCTGGCATTTATTTAACATCCAGGGGAGCTCCCTTCAAGATTTGCCTAAATCTCAGTGGGTGGCCAGCTGCATTATGTTTTCCTTTAAGAATATGTGGCACAACTGACACATAAGATAATTCATTTTGGTCAGACTTCCTCCATCTCACTTCCCATGTGAGACCTCCAAATGGCACGATGCTCTCCAGATCCTCAATGCAGTGCATGTCAAGGTCTTACAGAACACCAAGACATGAAACAGCAGCACTAGCAAGGCACCAGCTCCTTGACAGAAATTACACTAGTTCAGTGTGGTTTTGCTAATCTGTGAAAGAAGATTGCAGCCCCAGCTGCTGTGCAAGCTGAATCACACTTTCCACAGAGGGAAAGGGAAGGAGACTTCTTTCAGAAAAGTTCTTCCAGAAGCATCACCATGTACAGGCCACATTTCTCATCCTGCTAAAGCTGAGGTAGACAGCCCTGCAGCAATTACATGAGTCCTTCAAACACTTCAGGCACAAAGAAGCCCTTACAAATTCTGCTGGGTTATCATTCAAGGTGTTCTAATTTTTCTTCTATGTATTGTGGGTCTGGAAAAATGGTAATGCAGATTTATCTGGCTTTACTGTGGGAAGTGAAGGGCAATACATCACATCAATAGGATTCTGTGCCAGTGATTCACAGAAGTTGCACCAGGAAGGATCTCTTCAAGAACAAACCATCCTGGCTTGTAGAAGCAGATGCTCAACTCTGGCTTGTTTTTGTCATATTGTGAGTTTGTGGGGTTCTTTGTTTGTGAGGTTTTTTTTGTTCTTGGTTTGCAGTGGGGGGGTTCCCTAGAAGTACTTCACAAGCAAGAGACTACTTTAATGGAACAATATGTGTCAAATCTAGCATAACCATAACAGGCTGAGGAAGTCGTCTAGTTAAAAATAAAACTGGAAGCATAAGGGAGTAGGAATACTATGCGTTTGTTCTAATATTACTTTTCCCTATGAATCCATTTATGCCAATAGGTAGATGAAATACCTAGAACTGAAGGGAAACAGAAAATGCAATAGATTCAGCAGAAACTGCCCAGAAAGAATGTGTGATGGTTTTTTCTGGCCTTTTTGCTGTAACAATATACACCTCATTCTCAGTCAGACTAAATCAGTGTAACGCTACTAAAGTCAGTATTTGATATTTTTCCAAGAATTGTCATTGCTGTGGATGCAGCCAAACTCCTTGTTTACCTTATCTCCTCTTCTCTCAAATGAGGAAACTTCTTTTAAAAAATTAACTCCAAAATGAAAATTTGCAGAGGCACCCAAAGGTAGAATCTATACTTTCTTATTCCAGACAGGTGTCTCAAAAGAAAAGTCCAAAACATCAAAAAAGTATTCTTTTCAAGGTCAAGCAGATCAACTTTAAGTTGAGAAATACCAAATAAGAGAAACACTCAGCAAAAAACACGTTCTCAAAATGACAAAAACATTCATTATTAAATCAGTTGTTTATCCCTGGTTATTAAAAATTCTGAACTTCCTATTGGAGTCCCAATTCACCATTATGGTGATTATGGATGAAAGTATTTATTTCTGCATTGCACTATCCACTGTTGTTCAATTAGTTCTCCATGTTGAAGTAAAAGTAACCCCAGAAATCAGAAACCATAGCTTTAGCCTTTTCTTCCTTGTTAGAATGACAGCAGCTTACACTGGGGCAGTTACATTACAATCAGCACACAAAAGATTTCTCAGACCAGAAAACAATTTCTTTGTAAACTGTTTAAAGAAAAAAAAGATGTATAAAATGCACATATTTTATTCCCTTCTTAATTCTTAAAACTGTTTCTCTGGCCTGCTTGCCTTACAGTAATGTTTCACCCGAGTGCTTATGTCAGATACATTACTGATGTGTCACAAACCATGCTCTATTCCAGAGTAGATTAATGATGAATATTTGGTTAGAGATGAGAAAACAACTCTACACTGATTTTTGGAAAGCGAGGTCTGAGCAGAATTAATAAGGCAAACTGCACAGGGCAGAGATCTGATTTGCACAGTCTCCATGGGTTGGCCAGCCAAAAAGGCAGGCTGAGGCAGTACATAGGTGTTTTCAGACAATGAAATTTTAGCAATTATTTTCTGATGTCAACAGGAATTTTTGTTTGGAAATCAAAATTTCACTGAAGTAAACAAGATGCAGCTTAGTGTGTCACATTCTACTTTCATTTACGGGAATGTACTTGCTGAATGCAAGCAGCTGGGAGTGGGCAAAACATGCAAAACCTTATCTAGAGCTATAACATTCCATCTGATCATAAACAGTGTCCCACTGAAATTAATGGGATTTTTTTTCAAATTATTACTTTGCCACTTCCCCTTTAAGATATTTATTCCAAGTTTTTCCTGTTGAGCTGAGGCAAAACAAATTTAAGCTACTATATTAAATATAGTGTTGCTTTCAGACACAGAAGGAAATACCACTATTTTAAAGCAGCTCTTCTCTAAAATTTCCACTTATTTGGAAAAAAAGCTCACTAAAATCACAATTCAAGATGTGCACACATTTAGCAAATATTGCCATATGAGTATAATCACCACCAACCTAAAATAAACCAACTGCCCCAAACACCACTCCATTCTTTATTCTTGCACAAAAAGACAGACACAAATGACTATGATGAACTCACACCAAGGATAAATGGAATTCTGTTTTCACATTTATAAATTCAAGACTTGACACACTCCGACACACTGCTTTCCCTCTCTACTCTGCAGCATTCCTGTCTGAAATCTGCTGCTCCAGAGACTCTCAAACTGTTTCCCAAACCTGTTTTTTAATGTCAGTGCAGCATTCAATGGTCAGGCTACAATGTGCTCATCTGAATTTGACATTATGGAATGGAAGTGCTTGGCAGGGAGAAGAGGAAAAACAGTTTCCCAGATGCTACACTTTGAGCCATTTTCTAGGTAAATTGAATGTATGTTCATAGCTAAAGACCTTATTATTTTGTGACAGGACTGCTTGCAAATGTTCAGTTTACCCAATTTTACTTCAGTCAAGAAACAACTGTCCAAGCAGGGCATGTAATGTTTTTTCTATTTATTCTATCGGTTAAGATTTTGTACTGAAGAAGAGCAATGGAATATAAATTTTTGCACTGTACTATTTGTCTATCAACTACATCATGCATTCACCTACCCAAATCCCAGTAAAATCTAACCAGCTGGCTGGGGACATACCACACTGCTTTTGCATTTGACATGGATGCTACCAAATACGCAACAGAACAGAAAAAAACTCTGGAAATAACTTATATCTTCAAGGTCCAAAACAAGGTTCATTGGGAGGGAATCAGTTTGATTTTACATTCACTGGACAAGGCAGATAATTGCTTATAGGACATAAGTAGCCATACCTTTGGAAGCTTGAACAGAACAGGGGCATTTAGGTGACCCCTGCAGAGAGTATATACAACTCACATGATGTTTAGTTGAAGTTTACTTAGAGCAATGTAGTGACAAAAAAGCCATTCTGACATTGGATTGAAAATCAAGTTGCTAGTAAATGCTGGTTTGGTGGTTTACCAACTCAGAATTAAAACATTCCTTCTCTTTACCCCATTACTTTATTCAGCATATTTAGATGTGATAGGAAACAAACAGAAAATGCAAATACATCACATCAGAATAAGCAGTTCAAGGACTCGTTTTATCCAAGTGGGCGAGAGCTGTCTCAGCAAAATGCTCTGTTCCTCAAAGTATAAAATACCTTCTCTTCAATTGCTGAGTTCACAATATCAATTCCATATCACACGATTTTTGTTTCTCTGGCCTCTCTATACAGTATCCTAAAAGATTAGTAACATAATTTGTTTCAGAAATTCGACAAATCATCTACACCTCTTAGTCATGACAAATTTAGGCTGATTATCTACAGAGTGGATATTAAAATGTTCATTTGTTTAAAACACACCTCCCTCCAATATCACATGCACATGGTGTAAATCACACTTCAAATTCAAAATACTTACTGGATAGTATCTGCTCAGAATTTGCAACCAGAAGCTGAAGCAGATACTTGTCTACTGTATCTGAAAGTTACAAAGAAAATCAGTCTAGGAACTCATGTGAAATTATATTTTGTTACTTATTTTGTCTGTCAATCTTCATCCAGACAGTTTCATCTTCTCTTTCAAGGTCTGTCAAGAATCTGTGCTTGAATCTTAAGTGACTATTGAAAAGCTTTAAACAATATTCTATCATATTCAATTGTTATTTTGTGCTCTAAATAGATACTACATTAAATTGTAGCTTGTAGAACATGAACAGAGTGAAGAGACATGTTTGAGCCACATCCTCACTCTAAAGGATGCCACTGAGGACCACTCAGCTGATCTGTGCTTTTACTATTTTTGGTATAAAAGGAATACAGACAGAAACTTTAGAGTGGTTGAGTATCAGTGAATAGATTTGAAACAGCATCATCTCTATGGTTGAAGAACATTTCCCCATTTCAGGTTACTGTCAATAGGTATTTTATATTATTTGGTGGGTTTGTAACTGCCTTATCCAAAAAAGAAAACTACCATTTAACTTGTTTACATGGTTATTTTTCCCCTCTTTTCAAAGTAACTTTAACACTAAATTATCTTCTGTCATCTTGAAAATAGAGGTTTTGGGCAAAACCACAAATTAGGTTTAATTCAACTAGGGGAGGGAGGAAAGACAGGAGGATATGGGGTTGATGCTGAGAAAAACTGCCCTCATATTTTTAACCAGAATTCAGTATCAGGGACAAACTGTGTGAACAGATTTGAACTCTTGGCAGTCACACTCCAGGAGAATGCTAGGATAACCAGTGACACATCCTTGAAACACATTCCATCTGTGGTTTTCCTCTTGGCATAAGATCATAAAATACCTGTTGCAAATATTTATACCACTTCCATATGAGTTCGACATGAGACTACAGAGACATTCCGTCTTTTATTCTCATTAAATACATGGATACACATGACAGTGAATACCACAGAGACTGAAGGGTAAAAACACCCAACATCTGTTTAACCCAACTATCAGCACAGTATTAATTCAAATACAGGCCTTTCATCTAACTACTATTATCTTTCATCTAACTACCATACTGTGGATTCATTCTCTCACTCCATCTCTCTGACATAATACATTTTCAGATATTTTACACTAAACACCCCACTGGGCACACAAGGGAAGGAGATTCAATGCTAGATCTTCTTGAGCAGGCCTTCTGAACAGATCAGTGCTCCTGAGGTAGACTCCTCAGGCAGAATTAAATGATACAAGTCACCCTAGTGAGTGCTGTAATTCATGGGTGGAGGTGAAAAAAAACCTCTTACAAAAGCCAGCTTACAGCATCTATATTCTCTGTTGGAAATGATGCTTGCAAGAACTTAATACACATGGTACCAAGAAACATAAGACCTTTCTCTCAAAAATGTATGGTTTATATAATAAAGAATACTATGTTTTATTTGCCTAGGTTTGCTTAGTAGGCAAACTACTGTAGTTAATACTACACATCACTGCCTGAGCTTGCATACAGAGCTCTGAGGTTTTGATCTCAAGCAGAAAATGTCTACATGCTGACCACTGTAATCAAAGCTCAGGGAAACAAGGATGTGTCACCACAGAGCCACAAACCTTTACTCTCTTCACTGGAAGTAGCCGAGGATAAACTGTTTTAGGATGATGATGGCCACCCAAGAGAACACTGAACCCCTGAGTATTGTCAGAAATTGAATCTCATCTGCCAACTTCCATGGCTGCATTTCTCAATTTTGATTATCACTCACAAGTCATAAAAACATTTCATTCTTTTGTATTATTCTTTTGGTTTTCATGTAGACAGGCAGCACCTGCTGGAAGAATTTCAACACCACAAAAGCAGGCCATCATTACTCTTATTTAATTCCCCTATGCTCCTCTTTTACTACTTTATATATATATAACATGAATTTAAGCTGAATTGTATGGAAAACTTGAGATGAACTTCCAGAATTTGAAACAAACCAAAATTAAGAGGATCAATGTATATATTAATACAATACTTAATTGCTCTTTTCCATGTGCATACCAATAGGACAGTTTTCTGATTTGATCCATTTCTGTAAAAGAATTGATACCTTTCCCTGTAACAAGATTTTCTGAAGAAACTCTTACAGATGTGTATGAATATACTTCAAATCAGTTCAAATGCAAGTTTAGTAGTTATAGAAGTGACAGAGTGATCAAAGAATTCATTAGACTGCCAGAAGTTCCTTAGCAACTGACAGATGGAAAATACACCTAGAATAAGGAATACTTTGAGAACATTTTATTTAACTACAAAACCAGCTTTTTTATTTAGAAGTTATAATCTCAAGCCATTTTTTATTCTGATCTTGCTAATGAACAGTTGCTTACTGTGTCTGTGCTGATTAAAAACCAGCACCACTATGTTTGTAGTATTGCCCTGACACTTTTAATTGAGGAACAGTAGAGTAGCACAAGGAAGAGCGATGGGATGCATAATTATGCACAGATGTCATATTAGCTAAAGTCACCCCCCAACTGTTTGTGATAAAACTTCCAATGGGGTTAATAGACGAGTATATTTTATGTTTCATTAGAAAGGACAAGGATGAACAAAAGATGCTTTCCTTCTATCTGGGAAGGATTCCCAGCTCAGTTTTACAACTAGTTCAGATGAGTACAGAAATAAATTCTTCTGAATGTGTTTCCTGCACACTTAAGTGTATCTACATTAATTGTTCAGTTGCATGTTGTATTTTACATAAATATTCCAGCAAGAAGTTTGAAGACAAAATGTTTATACAAATATAAAATTTCGGATGAGATGCTTTCTATAAGTCTTCTGACAATTTTAACGGAAAGATTCATTGAAAAAGGAAACAAAACTCGCTGTGCGATTCCTGCATCCTACCAAACTGCTTTGATTTCAACTGGCAAGCATTGAACAATTATAGACGTGCAATTTATACCCCAAAAACTCTCCTCACTGACTGCCCCACCCTCCTTGATGCCAAATGATAAATACATTTGAAGACATCTTAAGCTTCTTTCTAAATAAATCATTAAGTGATTTTGATCAGTGAACTATTTCCACACTATTTCACTTCTTTCAACACTAAGAGTACATCTGAAATATGGAGGAAGTGGTAATGATTTTAAATGACACTAACAGCTCAAGTCATGATGAAAAATCAGTATGGATCCCAGTATGAGCTACTGAACATGTGTATGTGGACCTAGATTTTGAAATTCCAGAGGACAACACACGCTGCTGAGAAAAATCTAACAGTAATACAAGTCCCGCAAAGGTGGAAGTTTCCAAATATAGATCACTAGCCAAAAAAGGTGGAAGCATGAAAATGTTACATCTGTTTTCTTATATGCCCTTCTAAAAAGTTATTTTTAGTTCAATTAAAAGCTTCAAAGTAGATGTGAAATTTTCTTGTTCTTCTTGTGTTTCAAGCTATTTTTAGAGCAAAACCAGGAAACCCCAACTCTATTCAATCCCACATTTTTGTAAGACTGTAATTTAAACAGAACCTCATGGTGTAATAACACACGTAAAAAACTGCACAGACCATGGTTTTGAGGCAGGGATCCACATTAAGAAACTCTTGGAGTGTTAGGAAATCTAACTTTATAGTGTTAACCCTTTAAAAAAAAATTATAAACCGTGCAATGATCTCAACAACTTTATCAAAGACAGGTGGCTCATCCCAAAGTTGACATTAACCACTGCTGGGATCTATCTGCTCTTGTCAGCATTGGAAGGATTAACACTGAATTCCAGTAGTTTATGACTGGGCTCTAACTAACCAGGAAGAAACTTTTTATCCCTTGTCACCAATCACCACTAGCCAAAAGGTTTTAGACTACTTATTTTTAAACATCTTACAGAAAAACTGACTATAAATTCTAGTGGTACAAAATTCGTGGCCCTTCACTTAGGAGGGCAAAAACTGTTCTACCTTACAGAATCACAGTATGGCTTGGGTTGGAAGGGACCTTAAAGACCATCTAGTTCTAATCTCCTGCCATGGACAGGGACATCCTTTCATAAAATTCAACTTTAATAATGCTTCTTATAAACCAGTTTTGCTTAATTCTGACAATAAAACATTAATAGAAGTCCTTCACAGTTACCTACATTTTCTCACGTGTCAGTCAAGCTTGGCTTTGACTGGAAAAAGAAACATCACAAACAGCTCTTCTGGGGAAAAAGGGAGGGCTCACAATTTTTCACTTGTTCAATATTACCTTATACTTTTTAACTTCACTTACCCAGAGTACTTGGAAAGCATTTCTGCTCATTCCAATGCCTTCTGGTATCAGACATTTTGGTGTAGCCATGACAGTTCTCTGCAAGGCGTGCTGGCAGAGAAAAACAGAAAGAAACCCTTTCTTTAAACATAGTCATGCTTATTTGCTGGGTTAGAGTTTAGGTATGCATAGAGCAGGCAGGTTTGTAGAGTTTGTCTCTGATAGCTGCTGGTAGAAGAGCACAGGGAAGACCACTTAAAGTAATATTCTTAGACCAGCCAACTATTGCTATATTTCCTGTTGACTCTACAGGCACAATCCATTGGACAGCACATAATGCTCCTGCACAGAGCAGAATGACAGAACATAAGTTCTGACTTGTCATCTTTATATAAAAGTTAGCATTTCCAGACCCTTCTCCCACATGTGGCCACTCTCTGATAAGCCACATCACTGGTTAATGCTTTCACAAATCAACTTAATGTTGTTGCAAACCAGAATTTATCATTACTATGTTTAAAACAAAAACCTACACACAGCTTATTTTCAGTGTATTTAAACTGCATCAAGTCACAGAACAGATAGACCTGCAGTTATTGAAGATGCATAGGAGAGGGTTTTATGCAAATCCACAGTTATGCCTTTGACTTTTGGGGCTTTGCTGCAAGTTTTCTCCACTCATGTTTTTTAACAAGTCATGTCATTTTAACAAGTCATGTTTCACACACTGAGTGGAAACATCAAAGTTTTGATGTGTGATTTGTTTCCACAGATGCACCATCTTGTGCATTCCAACCATGTTAAGGACTCGGTTTTAACATCTGGAAGAGGACTTCTGAATGGGATTGGAGATCAGGGCAAAAACTGGAACTTGGAAACCCTGATTCCCTAACCACTTCACTGCAGGCTTTGATTTAGAGTCCTCTGCCCTAAAATGTAGCATTAAATTCTTGCCTGTTGTACAGGAATTGAGGGAGGTGAAAGAATCCAAAAGAAAATGGAGAAAAAAAAATCCAAAACCTTCTTGTAGTAAATTAACTTTAAAAGGGATAAATCCAGCTAAACTTGGGCTATGGTACAGACCTCAATTGTTCTGTGACAAGAGACTGGAAAACAATGTTCTGGAATTCCTTTTAAATAATCTTTTTGTCCCTGTGCATTATTATATGTGATATATTACACAAAATATGAATGTCACCTAACAAAGAATTTGGCATTGCTATTGCAACACATCTAACAGATAAAAGTAGCAAAACCTGGAATTAAGTATTCGTGTTGAAAAGTAATATTACCATTTGCTAATCAGCAACCTTTGCTCCTGGAGGAGCAGCACCACAAAGGAAGAGCGTAACTGCAACTTCTTTTTCAAATATCAGTGACATTCAGTCTTTTTCTTGGCTAAAAAGCAGCTATTGAGCACTTCCTTATCACCAGCCAAGCCAAACACATTTTGGAAAATTGTACTGTATGCTCCATATGGAGCAGCAGATAGAAGGTTATTTCTCCCACTTTTTCCACACAAGTACATCCTAAAGAAGCTGCTCATGGTCTCACGGCCTTTTGCTGGTAGTTTAGTCCGTGAAAACTGAAGTTTTGATTTCACAGAAAAGGAAAGTCAAAGCTTGAAAAGCTCAAACATTTCAGTCGGATATTTCAAAATGAGTCACTAAGATTGAATCTTGCTACACTTACCATGGAATATCCACTTATCATGGAATTACCAAGGAAACAAAACCAAAACTTCCTGAGATTTATCTGTTACATTTCAAGCCTGAGTGAAAAAATAGTCACCTTTCTGATTTGAGCAAACATTTTTTAGAAAAAATTCAATAACTTAACTGAAAAAAAAAAAAATCCACTTTCTAAACTACTTTATTTCCACCAAGAAATTTCTCTCACTGGCCCAAACACGATCAACAGCATAGGGGATACCTTTCTGCACATGAGCAAAAAAAAAGCCAAGAAAATTAAGTGCATCTTAAATGATTGTTTTAAACTAGGAATAAACATGGAGAAGAGAAACCCAGCATTCCTAAGGATTATAAGTGTTGGCATTTCAATGACACCTTGTGTACATTCAGTGTCTCTGAATTATATTGAGAAGCTGGGATTTTTCAGCTGCAGAGCAAGTCTGTCATTTTGATGCAATTCACATCAGAGGCAACTACTGCTCACAGGAAAAAGCACAGAGACTACACTGGAACCTGCTTGAAATTATCTTCTAGGACAAAGGCTTTATTTACAACCAATGTATTCCATCAAAAAATGCTTTCTTTTTTTTATAGGTTTAATCAATCTCCATGGGTCCATATGATACAATATAAGAAACAATAAGAGAAACACCTTTGCCTTCGCCACACATCTGTGGCAAAAACTTTTCAAGAACGAGGGCTATACTAAGCAAAAAAAAAAAAAAAAAAAATCACAAGTGTTAAAAAAAAATCAATACTTTTCTTTCATTAGCTATTCAAACAGACATTCAGTCAATAGCATGTATGGGAAGTATCTATCACCTCTTACAGAGGAATAATTTTGAAAATCTCATTCTGACCCTAGCTCTGATTTAAATTAAGAAAAAATTATTGGGATAAGTAAGAGACCCTTAAAGTCAAAGTGCTACTGACTACAGACTATTAAAATAAATAGCAATAAAATAAAATTAAAATACCAAGGAATGATCAGAGTCCAAAAGCATCACTTGCCTCAGACTGATAAGCATTCTCAGGTTAAAGGATCTGCAATGATTTACTCTTGATGATCTGGTCTCTGCAGCTTCACTTCCTTTCTCTAATTGTGTTGGCATAGACAAATATAGATAATGTTTGGCTTGAACACAAAGCCTGTGCCTGGACCTGTTTTTAAGTCTGACTTATGCCAAGAAGGAATTTTTAAGAAAGAATTCCAGTGGGGGGTTGAAGAAAAGACAGGACTAGGCTGGAAGCAGAGTATTATGATTGCTTTGGAATTATATTGATTTGAACATTCTGACTGCGACTCTGACCTGGCCAGGACTGCTTTGCTCAAAAGGGCTTTTAGCCCTTAATGTATTTATTTTTAGTATCAGTAATATCTTAATTTCTGTGCTAATGACCAGTTCAAAAATCTAAAGCTACAATTTAGGTAGCCATGTTCAGTACTGTACATGTGCCTTCTAAAAATAAATCAATAATACAGTTTTAACTCATCTTGAAAGTAATCAATGTATTTAATTACATGTGTTTTAGATACACCCCCTACATATTTTTCTGTCATTTTGTGTCTGTTCAGAATATTTGATCTTCCTGTGAAATACCCAGCCAGCTAATGCCCTGATACAAGTGACAGAGGTTGAAGTTTGACTTGCACATTTAAATTCAATGTCTGAAGCTGAGAGATGCTGAGTCTTGAGTCTTGCTGCCTCAGCATCTTTGCCCACAGTCAGAGCTTGCCAAGGCACTTTAAAGAGAGGCAGGTAATAGTTATGGGGTGGTTGAATTGGACTAGGAAAAGAGCCACAGCACCTTTTTAATGTGAATTATGTTGCCTTGGCAAAAGCAGCCCCTTTTAAGCAGATTCCTAAATTGGAAACACTTAGTCATCATTAAGTCAGTTCAAAATGTTTCCTACCACTTGTTAGCAGGAGCAGAGGATCCTGGCACAGGTAAGAGCACCCAAACAACCTGCGGTTCACATGATTCCAAGTGTTTTTCCAGCCAAAGAACAAATGGCAGCTGGAGTGAAAACGAGATTTACAGGAAAATGGGCATACTAGCAGTTTATGGAAACAAGGTGGCAAATGGAAAGAGAGAAAGATGCAAAAAATGCTATCAGAAATTTTAGGGGGAAGCTCACAAGCTACTTTGATCACATTGAGAAAACTCCATTGGAAAAATCTTCATCTAGAAAACCGATTAATTGGTTCCCCTACCAGATAGATACACTTGTACAATAAAATGCAGACATTTTACTCCATGAATAGCCTTAAAATAACCTGAGTTACTTTGCAGTCACTGGACAAACAGAGATTTAGGTAAGATGAAGCAACACATGTATGTGCATTTTTGTAACATGCAACTATACTTGAGAGGGATGAGTTTAACAACTCTCTCTTACAGTATATACATTTGTCCAGAGCTTAACACAAACACAAATAACACTGATCAGAAGCAACTGTTATCAACAGCTCTAAATTCAGCTCCAAGAGTAAAGAAAGCAAAATCAGTGATCTATATATTCATTTCTTACATTTATCCAGGGCGATACAATCAGCCTAAAACCACTTTAAGGTGCATATTTCCATGTAATTTAACAAGAAATGGGCAAGACTATTTACATCAGTCTTGTTGAAACCCTTGAACCACCAGGCACTAAAATTAAGGTGTCGGTTACAAAGAATCATTTTTCCTCCCTAAGTTGAAGTTATTTGTGCTGTTGTACAGACATGAAAGGTGCTGTCAGTTTTAGTCAAAGCACTTTCAGTAAGACAACCAACAAGCTAAATTTGGGTTCAATAGGTCATATCAATCACTTGCATGTTATTTTTATTTTGTCATTTTGCTGCGATAATCAGATTATACCCACATTTCAGTCTTTCACAATTTGATTAAGCAAAGCCTTCATTCATTCAAGCCACTTGCACAATTATGGCAGATAATTTAGGGAAGTAGACAAAGATGAAGAAGAAATCAAAGCTGACATGAGGTAGGAAAAAATAAAAACCTGAATTTGCATTTTCTTTTTGTCAAAGAGGCTCCTTCTCCATCTGCACTCCCTCTCCTCCTCTCGGGCATCTATCTAAGCAAAGCATTCCCAGGCGTTGACAGGTTGGCAGATTTCTGTTAATTTTTTGGATTGGTAAATATCCATTTTTTATTTAGCAGTGGTGCCCACCAGGCACCAGCAGCTTTGAAGCACATCAGGATGGGGTCTGGGGTCACCAGCACAGCCCAGCCTCTCAGAGCCACTACTAAACAAGATCCAACGGGACTTGTGATGGACAGAGGAACATTTTCAACCTCTGGTAGGTAAAGATTCAGGCTGAAAACTTTGGCAAGTCTAGAAAACTCTGCCATTGCTGCTCTTAAAAAAAAAAAAGGCTGCAATGGTAATACAGATGATTTGGCAATTTTTACTTATTTGAATGAGAATCCTGTTATTCAACAAACAATTCGGTTGCATATTCAGTATGCAAACCCTGCTAGCCTTGTTTTTAGCATACTTTTTGTTTGCAAGCAAGAAGCAGACAAGTAAGAGAGGGAAGGCAGCATAAAGTGTTAGAGTAATTACTTACAAGGTCTGCTACAATAGTCTCCAGAGGTGTAATTTGTTGTACACGGTACCCACATTTGGAGAAGCAACCGATACTACACAACTCCAAACTGCTACTCAGACACTGAGGCACACAAAGCACTGCTGGAGAGAGTTGAGCTTCCCCGTTATTAATTTATGCTTATTTCTTCGAGTCTCCCAACCTCCCCCAAGACTGGCCACATCTGATTTCAAAGTAAATGACACAAAGAAAATACTGTTTTCCTACATTTCAGATGACAGATCAATTAAAACTTCTCAGACAGACACAGATTAAAACTCACGAGCTGGAAACTGTGCATGGCAGAGCTTAATACAGCAGCCTGAAATTCAATAAAACAAGCAAATGACTACAAATAACTTCGGGATTTGGAAGAAAAGAAACAAAGCCCCAACTTTGTCAGACTACACCTCTGAGCACCATTTTCAGGCAGGCATTAACCCACTCACAGAGGCTGGAAATTCTCTCGGTCAGCTGACAGAAACACCGCACAGTTTGAATTAAAACAGATTGCAGCAGAAAGTGCATAGATACTACTGAGTATATTATGGTGGAGCAAGTAATTATAAGACATTTTTATCAAAAATAGAAAATAAGTAGCAGAATAGGGAAGTGTCTAAGATTATTTAGTAATTAAAAGAATCATATGAGCTATATACTATACCTACATAAATAATTACAGCTGTATCACTGGTACTAAGACTGCTGCATCTGCAAGTTACTGTAGAATAGTCATGTACAGAGGGAATCAGTACGCGGAATTCTCCACTGAGGAGCTGTGAGGCTGCAGAGCTACAGTCAGCCTCCTATAGTTAATAATTAAAATACTTCATTGTCTGGCAGGACCAGACCGAGACCTTTTTAAAATTTCTATGACTCCAAGAGTACCAGAGGAGTTAAAACTAAGGAACCTGATGGGTCTCTCAGGATACAAGAGGACAGTCATAAAACCATGTGCCATGCCTGCTAGGAATTCCCATTCCCTTTTAGTATCCCCACAGCAAGGGTTTGATGAATGAGAAAGGCACTGCTGAAATTTAGGAAGGGGTTTCCATTTGAATAAGACTGAATAAAAGTTGGACAAGTCTTAGAACACCTGAGTGTAGAGGAAGTTACTGCCAGGGAACTTCTCAAAGACTTTTAGTACTGCAGGCAGTTTCTTCCATCAGTTGCTGTATCACTTAATGGTTTTTTCTTAGTTGAAATAATTTGTAACTGACTCTCTCTCATGACCTCAAAACCAGATGCAGTTGTATTTCATCTGGTTTTTAATGCCCACTATTCAGCTCAATAAAAACATCATATATTCGATAAAGCCTCTTCCACACAACATTAGTAGGACAAAAGGCAGCCATCAGCATTTGAGTCCAGAATTCAGAATAAAAACTGAAAATGTTCAAGCCCTCTTTTATTAGTACCTGTTTTATCTGAAAGGAAAAGCTCAGCTGATGAAGCAGGCCTCGGGGGGTTGTTTCCCAAAAGCCTAAGAACATGGAAAGGTTTTTTGTGTCAGTGCTTGATGAAGTTAATTGTAACTTAGGTCATTTACACAATGTTAACTAACTTGTCCAGAATTACATAAATACTGACAGAAGTACATTGTGCTGTGTGACTGAGAGCCCTCCAGCAATCCTTCCAATCTTTCATCATGAAATAACATTTGATTTTGATCCTCTGCATCTTCGGGGTTTATTTCAGAAGTTTGCTTTCTGTTTTACTGTATGCCTCAGGCTCATCTAAATTTTTTTGGAAGACTTTGGATTTTCAAAGAAAAAAACAAAATCCACTTTGGGAATGAGAGAAAATGTGTGGGCAGGAAGTTACCAGGCTGTGTAGACCTCTTGGACTGAAAAAAGAATTCTTTAAAATACACAAAGGAGTAAAACAAGTTGCCCAAAACAGACAAAATAGTTGAAAAAACAAAATAAAACAAAAAAAAACCCACTAAAAATACCAAGAAATAGTACAAGAGACAAGAAAAAACTTAACTGTAAAATCAGAGACTGAGAGGACTACATTTTCAGGAACAACTAAGTGCTTATGCTTTCCAAAAATACTTTAATCACAAGTTCTTTGTAACCCATCTCCACTGATTTGAGACTCATTCAGTGTTTAAATAAGTCTCAGGAATCCAGCATTGTTCAGCAAAGATCCTTGCACATCAAATTTATTTTGATTCTTGATATCAAGGTACCAAACCATTTTTTCTCATTTAAAAAAAAAAAATTGTTTTGATACTAGAGCTGTGTGAAGATCAATGAAGATCAACATGAGATCATTAAAATCAATGCTGAACAGTGATTCCAGGGAGGTTTCCCCTGATAACTTATAACAGAAGAACGTAACTTTAAATGCACTGTGGGAATAGTCTTAAAAGTCAGACCCCTCTTCACTATGTGCAAACAGAGTATCCAATGCATATGTTTATTTTCAAAACAGCATGATTGCTGAGTTGGTGAGAAATTAAAGATATTGCACTTTGCACATGGTCTGCAATTCTTAAAGCCAAAAGGTCAGCAGGCTTGTTCCTCTAGTCCAGGGGCCCTCAAACTTTTTAAACAGGGGGCTGGTTCACTGTCCCTTAGACACTGTCGGGGGCCAGATTATAGTTTGGAAGAAAATGAATTTTATTCCTTGAACACAGACGCTGAATTCTGGCACATCAGACAAACAGCTCTTTCTTTGTACTCCGTGAAAAAATAATCAGAGTATATATAATTCTTGGAGTACCCTGCACTCAGAGTCAATTTTTCTTTTTTTTGACATGATGGTGCACGTGCTCCCCACTGGTGCTGGCTTGCTTGTCCTGCCTGGGACCTGGAGGGAGGGAGGGAGAGACAGGGGAGTCGCCCACCTCGCTGATGCCGCCGTCCCCCTCCTCAGCCCGGCCGCGCAGTCCGGAAAGGGCGGCCAGAAGGGAATGAAGGAACTTTGCCACTGGGGCACTGGCGATTCGCCCGAGTTGGCGGGGAGTGGGGGGCAAAGGGTTCTGTGCAGGCCAGATTGTGGATGCTAGGGGGCCATATCTGGCCCGCAGGATGTAGTTTGAGGACCCCTGCTCTAGTCTTACTAGCATGCTGATAGGACTGACAGGGACAGAGCTGAAACTTTTGGATAAGAAAATCCAGGAGAAGTACATATATATATTTAAGAAAAAAAAAAATCACCAAGACCACATTAGGAAAAAAATTAGTGTTATCAGCAGACTGGGTAAGAAGAGGAGCATGGTCATGTGTCAGGCACTTATAGTGCTCTATCTTCAGCACTGAACCAGGCAATTTGGCACTTCCACATGTGCAACACTATTACTTCTGCTTCATTTCCATCATTTTGCTCCTTTGAATGTTCTTTTCGCATAAGAAGCTTAAAGGCTTTGGACTCTGGCTTCTTCTGACCCAAATAAATGATACAACAGTGAATGTTTCATTGGCAAACACTAAAGAAAACATAATTCTTTAAAGCACTAAAGAATTGAGTGAGAGATTAAGATCTGATTCATCTAATGTCATGTGGACAATAGCATAGCTGAAAATACATTGAAATGCCCAATATATCATTAATTTTCAAGTATATTTGTAGTCACACCTAGAACATTCAGGAAACTCTAAAGGAAAACAACCTCCTAATTCAGAGATTCCACCCTAAAAAGAGAGGAGAAGTAACAGGATGAGATGGTGCTAAACATGTTTGGCTGCAGCAGTGCCTGAGGTGACCTGCCATCCCCTGTACTCCAGTTCTGTGAACTCAGGCTGCTGAGCATTAGTATGTCCCTATACACACAGGAACTGAACACCACAGTACAGCCAAATGTGGTTTCCCTCACTGTACCAACACAGTGCAGGAACATGCTGCATTTCTGAAAAAGGCTTTTCCATAGAGTCAGGTAGGCTCAGAGCACCAGCACAGCACGAGGGCTTTGGGAGAGTGTGCTGGTTCTGGTTGGATTAGGGTGAATTTTGGACATGACTACTAATGCTGAGCCAGATCCAGGACCCTACGTCAGCTGCTTCTGAGGTGCAAAGCACTTGTAGTTCCAAACCTTCCAGGAGGAGAAAAGTCGACGCACAGGAAAAATTAGAATGACGTGTGATACACAAAAGCTTCAGTGATTCACATCTGCTGCAGTAACTAACCCAAATATGAAGAGCTGGCATAAAATAGACGAAGACTTGCACCCTTGTTGTACTGCAGTTTGGACTCACACTTGTATCTGAGCAGCAAACCCCATTTCATTTAGTCTGCCCTCTAGGCAATGTGAACTTGATTGCTTCGCTGCTTGTGCACTGGCACATGAGGTTTCACTTTCAGGACCCAATATTAGGTTAAGTTCAGTGAACTGAGTTCATTTCCTCTCTTTAGAAGCAAAACCCAACAGTAATGAATGGCAGCCATACAGCTCCATAGTGAGGAGGAATATAGGGAGAAAGCCTGTAAAATGGGGAAAGAGGACAAGGTGAATCAGCTCTGCCAAGGTACTTTTCATAAACTAGAGCACTGACCAAACTAGAGCAGTTACTCTTTGGCTGCCTGTATTAATGCATGGTTAGCAAACAACTGGAGGGATTGTGTGTTATTAGAATGATTTTTTTTTGTTTATCAGTCACATAGGAGTAACATTTAGCTCAATAAAAAGGAAGAGCTTATGGGTAAATACCCACTTGCCAACTTCAGCAATGAACTACACGGAGACAAAAGAGTCCCTGCCCAAGTCTGAAGACTGAAGTCTGTATGAAACATCATCTTTGGTTCAGCCTTGTGACATTCAGTACCCCAGATGAGAGAGGAAATCCTCCTAACTGTTTCAGTCACAAAGAAAGGAGCATGTGATGTAAACTTGACCTTCACTTTACCCAAGTGTATCGATAGTGTTTTAAAACACAGCATTCTTGAGAAATGTGCAAGTGTAACATTTCCATTTGCTCTGATATTACCAACTTAACATTTCTGTAATGGCACTCCTGCTCATTCCCTTTTGAAATCATTGCTGTCAAGACCTTTAATTTTTGCACATGCAGTTACAGCTTCTGCTGTAAAAAGCTTTCTTTCCTTACCAGTAATCAGTGCTGCTTTCAATCACCCCATCTTGCTTTTTTTTTTTTGTTTCTACCCAAAAATAATTGGAATTTCTATTAATAGAAGACAAACTGATCAAGAGAGAAACAAAGAAAAAAAACCCCAGAAGTTTATTAGGGAATATAAAGAGTTTTGTGCAAAATAAAGTGAAGCATCTATGTGGTCTTCTGCCATTGCCTTACTATATGGATATGGTTACACAAAAAGAGAGGCAGGTTGTGAATCACAGCAAAGAATGAAGATTAAAAAAACCCACCAGCTATAAACTACCTAAATACCTTCCATGAAAAATAATTTCACTGATGTGCAGAGTAATCTGTGAAACTGCTGAAAAGCAAAAAAGTTGCAAAGGAGCAATTGACAGCATTTTTCTGACATATTACACGAGTTTCAACTGACCTTACTTGTTGGTAATATTCAGCTATACACTAGAAACAAAGAAACCAGAAATCACACCCCAGAAACACATCAGAAGCAGCACATGTCACCTCAACAATCCTAAGCATAGGTAAGCAGTTGTAAAGGACACTGTCAGAGAACTTTACACTAAAGAATAGCCTGACTGAACACTGAATACAGCACATTCTCTTCCCTCTTTCCCCATCCCTTCAAAAAGGCAGGAAAGTAAAGAGAGCATTGAAATTACTAAATTAACAGAATAGAGGGGGGAAAAAAATGAAGCCCCACTCAAATAAGGCAGGTCACAAGCTCCCCAGCTATATTATATACACCATTCTAGGGGGAAAAAAATCTGAGGGAGAAGTCACCTTGTAAAATCCCAGAAAGTAAGAAATCAGCTACATTCAGAATTTTTTTGGAAAGAAATACATTCTATTAGCAGGTCAAAACCCCAGCACAAATGGTGATGGGATAAGTACAGTTATTTTTCTGTCTGAGGTGATGAGGGAACAATAACTGATGACAAGAATGGCATCTAAGAGAAAAGTTTTATCGGCAGCCATTCAAGAACACATTTCTCCAAACACAAAAAATGTCAATACGCAGCTAAAAATAATGAGTTTCACAGTTAAAGCAGAAAATGTTTAAGTAATCTTAAAATGTTGTCAAATCAAAAAGAATAAAGAATTCAAAGTTACTACTAAAAATATCCAGAAACTGGGAGTACAAAAGAACTAGGAGTTTTATGGTTGATTTTCACAGATCCTCCACACTTCCTCCACAAAACAGAGCCCAACAGTTCATTTTCTCCTGCTTATTTCATCTGTAATTCCAAGTGACTTCTAGTCCGGACATATCAGCATCATAGCACATGGGATTTTTTTCTGTGCAGGTAACATGTGCAGAAATGAATCCTGGAGTTCATCAATCAAGCTGTGGCATAGGTTATAATTCCTTGTTCTGAAGGATTGATGGCTAAAGGATGCATTAAAACCCAAAAAAACCCCCAAAAAAACCCAAAAAAAACCCCAAAAAAAACCAACCCCAAAGAAACCTTATGCTCCCCTCAAAGGAGCAATAAATAGATGGGAAATTGTTGGAGATAGCCCATAACCATGGCAGGAAATATATAGCAGTGAAAAATTCCTACTATAAAGTTCTTAAGCAGCAAGTCAAATCAGAAGTTTTTTTTACTTTTGATGCTTAACTTTTTGGCAGATGTGACTTTTAGTTCAGTTATCTTTGTACAAAATATCCTTGAAAAAAAATATATATGTATACACACACTACAGTTCAGAACCAACTATACTCAATGTTTATCCTCAGTTTCATTTTAAGGAGAAAGGGTAAATATTTAAAACTACACATCAGAGGTTTCCTTTCCTGGCTCTTAGACACGTACTCTTTAAATCCAATTCTTTTTATCATTCCTGGCTCATTATATCATAATTGATCAGGTGAAAGACCAGCTATTTTAGAATCATGGACTGGATGTGTTATGTGCTGTTTCCTGAAGAGGCATTGTGCAACTTAACATGAAGTAAATAAATTTGTATTGCATATAATTTGAATTTTAAAAATAAAACAGTGGAAAAAAACCCACTACATGTGCAAGAGCAAGCTAAAGAAAGAACTCGACTTATTGAGCAGACATAAATGTTCAAATATTTTGGACAGCTTCTCACCCTTTAAAGGTTCAGTCAAGGGAGTTACCAAAGAATTACAAAAGGGTGGTAACTCAGGCAGTGAACTGAAAGGCATTGCTGCTAAAACGGGAATCTTCTCCTGAAAAATTAGTTATCACTGGGAGTTATTACATGACTATCACCTAGCTCAGAGACGACATTCCACATTTGTCAGAAGGAGAAGCAGGGAGAGGGTCACAGCAGAAACTGAACTAAAGGCATCTAGTGGAAGTCAAGTGCTAAAACATTGTTGGGGAAAGATAAAAGGCAAATTAGAAAAAAACACAATATCAATCACTGCCTAAGAATCATAAAGGAAAATGTGTTTTGTGAAGAAATAGAGGTATTACGTTCGAGGAAAAGTGGAGGCACACAATGGAACAAATTACATTTATTTTGGTCAGCTCACAGGGAAAGCTGCAGATGATTACGATGGTGATTTGAATGTCAAAGGAATTTGATGGGGCATACCTAGGAGCTCAGCAAATCCTGCACAGCCACAGAACTAGAGGCAACTCAGTCTCGTATAAGCTACACATGGCTGACTTTTAGCATCCAGATTATAAAACTTCGTGGTTTTCTCTGGGATTGGTTCTTAAGGGACACAATCTATTACAATGTGCTCGCAGCCTCTCAAGTCATACAGACTGCAAGTTCACGGAGTCTCATTCTCAATTTATTCAAGCAAAATGTCAGCCAGCAATAAAAGAAAAAAAATTCTCTCTAGAGCACAGTAGAGCTGCCCCGGGAAAGGAGAATTTGTGCAAATAAATTATTTGCCTCCAAACACTCTGATGCTCTGTACTCTTGTTCTGTCCTTTGCCTCCCCCCTGAGGCAATGCATTTTTGGGAAGGCTCCATTTCAGATCTGCCAGCCAAAGCCACTGCTCTAAGGCTACAATCCCCTTTAAAGCTCTTAGGCTGTTGGCTAATAAGTCACTTGGATGTTTCTAATATATTTCCAGAAATATTGACCGTCATACAAGATGGAACCAGGAAAGTCCAAATATCAGTGCCATTGGGAAGCCCAGGACGGAGCACAGCAGTGCTGCAACAAGCAGAGATTGCCTGTTGTGGATATTTCCCCTTAGGGAAGGCACAGAGCAAGGTGCTGATCAATGGCATTACTGGGAAATGCTAATGGCTCTCTGAGATTTGGCTTCACAGATGCAACATATCACTATTTGGAGATGGGAACCATGACATTTATCTCAGCTTAAGCATAAAAGTTTTGCTTTCATCAAAGAATCAAAGAAGCAATTTCACTGCAATTATTAAAAGTACTTTTAATTAGATCCATCCCCTTTATTTGGAAAAGTAAGGTTTGATAAACTTCATTTCCCAGTGGGAAAATGTGAATTAAAAGCGAGAATTCTGCCAGCTCTAAAATGGCACTTTATATCTCCATACTAAATAGATTAAATTACTTTAATACACTGACACATTAAAATCCAAAATGAAAGACTATTAATCATTACTAAGTAAAATAAACAGAGCCACCATTAACATACACAACTATCTCCTTCATTATGTTTGTCATAATAAACATCTAATTTTATGAAGAAACATAAATTTTGATATATGAATGCATTGAGTAAGAATGATTTTTGCATATATTTCTTGTGCTTAAGAATTAGGGATCTACAACTACCATAAAACCAAAATATTGAAAGTACATGTATGCAGCAGAGCCTAAATCAACTCTAGCTAGTATCTGACAAGAGGGTTATTAAAAGAAACATGTTTCCTTCTTTAATTTTCCTCTGTACATGTACTCTATACATTCAAGGAGTAAAAAATAAGTTATGCTCCAGTTATCAGTTAGTACTCGATAAAGAATACCAGCCTTGCTGCACTCAATACTTCAGAAACTATGAGAAAACCATGAAGGTTACTGATCTACCACTTGCCATTTAATTAATCAGAGAAGGAGACAGTACTTAGCTGTCAGAAATACACAGTATTGGTAACACACTCAACTAGAGATTTTTTTTTAAAGAAGCTCTTATCTGATACACCAAGTCTATGCCCGTCAATTAGAGATATTTCTAAGACAAGCAACTGTCAAATGGTCACAACCAACTCATAACACAGCTCCAAATACCTGGTTCAGACTTTCTCATCAAGTTTATTTCTGAGAAGACCAGGTATGAAAACCCAGTTTTTAGAATAAACAAACTTTATGAGGGACTAAAGATATGCAAAGTAAATAGTGGAAATCCTTATGTTGGGTGCTTTAAGAAAATTAGTTTTCTATTGAAAATTCCTTAAGAGTTGTTTCCACAACTAGACTTGAGCAAGTTATTTGCAGGGAGCAAAATTTATTCAAGCCTGGATTTGCCCCTACGTGAAAATGACTAAAAGAATTACATTACACAGAAATAGCTTTAGCTAATCCTTTATAATGCACCAGGGATGTATGCAAATTAATTTCCTTCTTAAAGTTTAAAACATTGCACAGTGTAGAATCATTTTATGATTGTCTGGCAAATTGTTCTAATGTTTGTTTATGCCTGATAATGCATACTACAAAAAATGCAGGAATTTAACAACAGTGTACCAAGGGGACTTATAAAAAACATTGTTATTTGTTCAGTGTAAAATGAGAGAATCTAGTCATGCAAGGATGGATTATTGTAAAATACCAGGAATATCTGTAGCATCTCTATGGAAAACTCTCTACAGGGAAGTTCCATGCTGAAGATCTCTGAAGATTATTATGGAAGGTCACCAAGTTGATTAGGGGAATGCAGCACCTCTCTTGTAAGGAAAGGCTGAGAGACTTGGGATTGTTCAGCCTGGAAAAGAGATAGCTTAGGGATGACCTAAATGCAGCCTCCTAGGCCCTGAAGGCAGCTTTGAGAAAGATGGAGAGGGATGTTTTACAGGAACATCAAGTGACAGAATAAGGGGGAATGGCTTCAGACTGGCAGAGAGATGGTTTAGATTAGATCTACAGAAGAAATTCTTTACTGTGAGGGTGGTGAAGCGCTGGAACAGGTTGCCCAAATAAGCTGTGGATGCCCCATCCCTCAAGTGTACAAGTCCAGGTTGGATGGAGCTCTGAGCAATCTGGTCTAGTGGACAGTGCCCCTACACATGGCAGGGTGTTGGAACTAAACTATCTTTAAGATCCCTTTCAACCCAAACCATTCCATGGGACATCAGAGGCTGGTACAGGAGCTGCTCTCTGGAGATCTTCTGGAATATCTTCCTTTGGGATCTATCTACAGTAATATTCCTAATGGGAACTAGGTTTATACAGCAATGCTGATTTGCCTCACAAAGAAAACCCAAAAGCTAGACTGTCTTTCTTTGATGATTAAAGGAAGAAGGGAAGAGACATCTCCTCCGCTGAAGAATCTGTGTACCTGTGCAACACCTGAGCACCACCATCCACTCAACTCCAAGCAACTCCCTTGTACCTGTCACACATTCCTAATGTACATAATCACACATGCTTAATGGAAATGACAACTCTAAACAGCTGATTGCTAATTAAACCATATCTCCTCTAGAGTGAGTGCCCCTGCAAATGACTGCCATCAGCTGCAGAGTCACCTGTCAGCCTAGATGACTTGCTATCAAATTTACCCAAGAGAATAAATGCTCCAAGTCACACTGCCATGTCACTGAGCTGGCAACCTCCAGGTTTTTTCCTAGTGATGGGCAGTACAGAAGCAAGGACTAGTTCTGTATGAGTTAGAGGGAGTTTTTAACCTATAAGCTTCTTCCTATAAGGTAGCAAAATATCAGAATCTCAGCTCTGGCCACCAGAAGCCCTCCAAGCTAGCCATGGTGAATAGGAGACTGCATTTGCAGCTGAAGATTAAAGATGGCAAAAGAATCTAATAACATGAGATACAGTAAATTATGACCTTGAGTCTTTGTTTCTGGCATCATTGCACCTCTACAGCAGTTTGATATCTGAACTACATTTTGCAATAGCAATGATTTTCTCATGTGTACTGTAGAGACATAATGGTAAAAAAGCCCACACAACATCATACAGCCAAAAAATTCTCCACTTCTGTACAAATGTATCAGAAATGGCATGGAATTCTATATATTTCTAAAACATCTATTACAGACATTCTTAGAAACAGATGCAGTGGTGTTTATATCCTGATTCAAGGCCAGAATAACTCCATTTATTGCTACAAAATGAGCTCTTTCACAAATGTACTTGTCAGGTCTCACAGTCAGCCCCTAGAAACAGAATAATTTTCCCAAAAAGGAGCAAACTCTTCCTCTTTTCATCTTCCTCCTCTCCCTCACCTGTTTTGCTTGCATGGTTAAGGTTTCAAAGCTAGGCATACTGTAAGTATAATATCCCCAAGTATAACATTGTACAGAAATCAAGAAACTATGCCAGCAAGCTAGATATTAAATAGAGATTTTACCAGTAACCTTTGGGTTTACATTTCTGTCAACATCTGCTTGGGCATTTCCCCAGTCCTGAGCCACTTCAAACTGAAAAAGAACAATTTATTCCACACAATATTTTCTTCTATGCCAAGTGTCACACCATGATTATGATGAAAGCAAAGACTGAATATGTGCTTATATTAATTAGCAATTATTAAAAGACAGGTCCCCATGATTACTGCTTCGCAGGCATGAGAATGAATGCATTATTAAGAGGCCGCTGCCACCAAATGAATATCTGATCAGCTTTGGCAGATCGCAAAAGCACATTAAATAAACGAGTAATCAAATGGTAGCGCATCATTTGTATAAATTACCAGAGGACAACCTCCCCTTCTGATTGAGATACACTCAGATTTACGGAGATTATTTACACAGTTTTACGCAGTGGCAAATCCTTTGTTACCACGAGCTGCGCTTGCATAGGGAATGATTGTTATGAGACAGATGGGGACAGAGAGGGAGGCAAACAAATTTTTCCATGTTCTGACTGATGGTTCCATAGCACATGTCGTGAGTTTGCCAACCAGCCCCCCCCACCCCCGGGGCTGAAAATAGTTTTTCCAGGTAGATTTCCGGAGCAAAACCCCCAATCAAATCAATATTCAACCAATCAATATTCAACAGCCTCTGCCAATTACACATTTAAGAAAACAGAAGAGAAGGTTATGACAAAGGAGAGATAAGAGCCACGAGGTGTAGAAGAATTAGGAGCCATGTACGGGTAGGCAGCAGGCCCCAAGTGGGGCCAGGCCTCCCTCCTCCCCTGGCCACGGGCCAGGGCAGGTTGTAGCATTAAAGCCCTTCTGGCTGAGACATGTAACAGAGTGGGGGAAAAGCCTTAACGAAAGACTGCCTGGACAAAATTGCTGTAGAAGAAATTCCAGGCAGAGAGCTGGCGGAGCCTCTAAGGTCAGAGCTGGCAGCCCGAGGAAAGAGAAGCCTGGAGAAGGGGGGAGGACAACTCCTTCCCCGCCCCCCTCTTTTCAGCAGGGAAAAGGCTGAAAACTAAAATCCCTGCCGTCTGTGGAAGATTACAAAGTGAAGAAACTCCCTGCAGCTCATGGAGGAGCCTACACTGAAACAGGTGGATGCACGAGGAAGCTGCGACTCTTGTGGGAGGCCTAAGATGAAACAGAGTCTTGCCAGAGACCTGTGGCC
>JAWWLV010000002.1:814917-831644 GCA_035041135.1 Platyrinchus mystaceus
GTCATTATTTCCTGTGACACTGTGAGAAGACCATGGAAAAGCCAGTGTCCCCTGTGCAATCCATGGAGGACCCCCACAAGACCTGGGTTTTAGACCAGGAGGGGGTAGACCCAGCCCTGAAGTCAACACAGAAGAGAGAGAAAGAGAGAGACAGTTCCAGCTGCAGGAAATCGGAGCTGTCGTCCCAGAGATAACAAAAAGAAAACTTTCAAATGCTGCAGAATTCTTTTGGAAGACCTATAGCTCTAGAAGTGAAAAAGAGACTGTTTTTTTCCTCTTAAACTGATCTGAAAGGAGGAGGGATACTTCTGTAAATATATAGCACTTTTGCTTAGTTAGAATTGTTGTATATATATAGTTCTTTAGGTTTTACTTTGTTAAGTAATAAATCATAATATTATTTCCCCCACATCAAATCTCTTTTGTCTGCATAAACCTTCTCTCAACCCTTAGCAATTGGGGGGGGGGGGGGATGAAAAAAATTAGCCCATTACCAAACCCACGACATAATGATATAGAAAAAAAACTCTGATCAGGCAGAAAAACTTCCAAGTTCAGGCTATGAACTGTAGCCTTTTACTTTTTTCTATTAGAAAAATACACTCATTTTATTGCTATTTTACAAGACCTTCAAAGGCTATGCTATTATTAAATATAACAATCTTCCAACAAAATATTGTCCTTTTACTTGTAATCCTTTATCCGCTAGTTGCAGATGATATCACATTCACTTTTTAAATAATATTTAAAGGTCAAACCAATAAGGCACAGAAAATGTTGAACATCTTGTACAATTCAAACAAAGCACTGCAGAGGCCACAAGGGGGTACTTGCTAAAATGATCAAGCACTTTTTAACATATTTATTCAATGATTACCAGGGGCACAATGTAATCCACTTCTAACGGAAACCCACGGGAAGGGAAAACTCTGCTGAAAATTCATTAAAAAAAAAAAAAAATCTTCAGAGTTTCTTCCTCATCTCTTTTCAAATCATGTGAAGGAGAAGTTACAAACCAGAATATATCTAAATGAAATTTTATTATATAAAGATGCCTAAGCTAGTTTTAAACTGCTTCAGAAAATAAGGACTTCCAGACGAGGGAGGTGACTAAGCTGGGAAGCACAGGGGCCCATGGGACAGACAAATCCCATCAGTCTTAGCAGACTCTTGGTGTAGTCTGAGCATTGCTGCTAACACAGGCAGTTTCCTACACAGGATAAAGTTTTTAGCTACTCACCTCACTCATTATCACTGGGTTATTGCAACTTTGCCCTCATTACTATCACCTCACCCCCAAGAAGTAGAAAAAACAGACAAGAGAAAGTGTTCATTTTTCTGGTTCTGACCAGTGCAATTTTACAACCCAAAACTTTAGTCAGACTAGATCAGATGCTGCTGAGGACATCTCATCTACATGCAGAGGTAACAAACAGGTAGATATTAAACTACAATCCTGTTCCTATTTGAGATTAAGTGTGGGCATTTTCTTCTTATGCCATGAATTTGTTCAGGTCAGAAGGGACCTTAGAAGAGCACAAAACCTTCTACTCCAAGAGTCTCATTGAAGCTGCTCAGGGCTTTATCCAGACCAGTATTTATGGTCTGCCATGCCAAGTTCTAGGTGTTCAGCCTACAGCAACTGTTCAGCAATCCCTGAAGCCATAAAATCCTATGCACATACACTCCGATGTACATGAAGTGCAATAAACTTGAAGAAAGAAAATTCAAAAGCAACAGAGGCTCAGAGAGATGTTTTGAAGTCAGCACCTTCTACCTGTGTAAAAAAAAAAAAAATCAAGCTTTCAGTTCTTCTGAGAAGAAAACCATTTACATCAGTTTTCTTTCTCCCTGCATAAGTAATCGATGCAGTCTATAAGCCATTAGCTGCCAAGTGTCAGACATTTCTCTGCTCTCACACACACATATACAGCAGAAGAGGGAGGCATGGACCCATGTTTCATGAGAAGCTGCATCTTGCTGGAATGCCACATGGGATGCTGAGCCTGCAGGAAATGTGGGTGTGCCAGCAGAAGGACACTCCAGTACTGACAAGAGGCAGCAGCCAAGCTCCTCTATCCTTTCAAAGCTGAGCTAGTTTTGCCTCACCAGGACAAAAACTTTTGGATGCCCAACATAAGGAACAGCTTCAAGGCATCAGCAGATTCTGACTGCCAAATGTCACCATGGTGGACTGAGCCCTACTTCAGGTCCCTGTAATTCTGGGCATCTACTCTGTTTCGAGGTACCAATTAGAAAAGCACTTGAGCACAGTCTGTTTTAAGCCTTCATTTAAATTCAACCAATTCCTAAGAATTCCTAAGAAATGCATTGGCTTTATTGGTTAGATAAAGCCTTCAAGCCAACACAGGTCTGTTCCTCACTGAAAACTTATTCATGGAGGAAAAAAACAAAGAACATAGTAGGAAAGAAAACTTTTAAAGCAAAACTTGACTTCCACTGTTGGTGCCATGTAAACAAACACTTCCAAGTACACATATACGGTGGGTACACTAAAACTCTGTAAGTGTGGGAGCACATATGCCTATAACAGATGTTTATACCTTATATTTATGAGAATTTGTATTATGTTAACATATTAAAGTAATTATATATTTAAATACAAGTGATATTCATGTACTCAAATGTGATTGCTGTAGTTTGCTAACAAAAATTTAACTTTCATGTGTCCATCCCACTACAGCAGAGCTGCACTGCACTTATTTCAGGGGAAAACCATCTCCAGACAGATGGGTTTTAATCAGTCGACTTCCTCAGAAATGTCTCCTAGCAGGGTCTTTCAGAATTTCTGTTGAGTAATATTTATCAGTTTTTGCAGACTCACCTACCTGTTTTTGGAGGATCCTGCTGCGATTTTGATTGATGGAGTTAATTATTGTGCCAGCATTATCTCACAGCAGCAGCACAACTTTCTGCTTAGCTTGGTGTTATCATGGATATTCTGCTGGTATTGACAGTCCAAACACCAACAAAAATGCAGTTCTCATATTCCCAGAATGTTAAAATATAAAAAAAATTTCTGCTGCTCATGGTGAGTCTTTCAGACAAGTTCTATCTCCTTTGAAAGAGATCTTACATATTATAGTTCTAGTAAATTTTAAAATAGACAAACCTTCATCTTATGTAAAAAAAAAAAAAAAGGCATCAGAAATACCTTAACCATTTAGAGATTTGTTACCTTGCTGGCTTACACTAAACACTCATGTGAGTGGATACATTCTGTGTAGAATATATTGGGGATATTTAGTTCTGAAAACAAAGATCTTCTCATTGGGTGAGAAACAGACCTATTTTCTATTCTAGACATCATCTTGTTTCACCTGGGATCCTCACTTCAATCAGAAGCAGGAGCATTATGTCCTCCCAGGAATGTCCTGGTGTGGCCCACACCAGCTGCCACCACCAGCAAGGAGCATAAAAGCCATTTTATACATTTAATCCATAAGTCAGTGGTGTTTGCACAGACCTCACCCATTTTAAGCAATTAAAAATGTCCAGCAGATGAAATATAAAGCCTGCTTAATGCTAAGGCAAACACTTCCTTAAAAAAATGTACATAAACTTTACTAAAGATATTCAAAAGAGGTAGAAAGAGATGAATATTTAAAAATATAAGCTATGAGCTGTACTTCAGTAATATTGAAGTCAAGGGAAGGTCCCTTTCACTACAAAATTTATAATAAAAATCTCTTCCCTGACAGGCTTATAGCTATTAAAGAAGGTATTAACAGCTACTTTGCCAAACATGAAAATACATTAGTGAAAGTGGTTTTAATCTCTTGTGTAACTGCTAAAATTTTAATCCTGTTCTGGAGAAGCGACATTCAAAAAGAGACAGAAGAAACAGCACAACAAGACACCTGAAGAAGCAGAGAGAGAGTAGATGTTCTGATCAGCCACTCCTGGGCTCTTCATCTGTTTGTTTTCACCTTTCAAGTGCTCAGAGTTTCTCAGCAGTGCTGGAAGGAAAAGGCAACAACTGAATTGCAGATTTAGTTTTTTAGGTGTTGGTTTTCTCTGCACAATGCAGATGCTGTTGCCACCAATTTCCCTCTATCTGGCTTTGCCAATAAGGTAATCATATCTTTTAAAAATAGGAGGATGGCAAGTTGATTTAAAGAAAGTTGTTTAATGCTGTAATAAAACAAGTTAGGTCATATTTCAATCCCTAAACACTTTTTCTCAGAAGAACAATAGAACATCCTATTTACTCAAGAGCTTCTCCTAACTAACTGGATCTACTTTGTTACAGCAATAATTTCCAAATGCTGTTTAATTATGTTAATCATGTTTTCAAGTTGAAGTCTAAACAGGTATTTGAATTAAGGTTGTAAGAAACAGCTCAGTTCTGAAGCAAGTGGGATCTCATCCTGTACAGGACACAGTAAGGAAGTGAGACAGAAGAATATATCCTTGGGATGATGAACTATGTTTATACACTTGTTCTCTCTTACAAAACAGCAAAAAAATGCAGTGTGTGGACATCCCATTTCTGCTTGGTTTACACCAGTCTAAACTTGGTTTGCACCAGTCCTAGCACAGGGTTTTATAGCTCCTACTAGTTTACATTATTCAAAAGCAACTAGAAAACTTTATAAAAAAAAATAGGCTATTAAATACAAAACTAAAATAAATTTAGGTCGAAGAGTCCATAAACAGCAAATTGTTAATGGCTGGCAGACCTCTCTGAGGAAATCTCACTAAAAGCTAGTCTAGTTCATATATTTTTTTTCCCAGGCATCATCTAGTAGCCATTTAAAACACAGAACTGAATGGATGAAGAGACATTTATCTTTCAGAAATTGGTTAAAACATGTAGTAGGAAAATAAAAGTTCACCAGTTTCTTAAACACCTGGATCTCTTCCCTAACCAGACATTAGACTGCCAGCCTTCTGCCTCAGAGAATTTCTCCCCTACCCTACTCAATTTTTATTTCATGTCCTCATTGGAGGAAAAATTGCCCACTTTTTCTCTATTCCTGTGTTCTCAATTGAAAAGCACGTGGACATGGGGGGTTCAGTGGTGGTGGCAGTGCTTACAATTGCAAATGCATTCACTTTTCAGTGTGTTTTTCAAGGTCAAAATTGTGCTGACCGTTCCAAATGGAAATCTTGACGCTGACGTTATACAAGTCAATTGGCTTAAAACTACATCTACATGGCAGCAAGGCTCACCTCCATTTTCTCAAAAGCTAAGTCCATGCTACATACAAGTAAGTCACCATGCACAGGGGTGACTTACACACAATAAGTCTGTGCACAGACTGACTCACTGCAAAGATCAGTACAAATACAGCTCTTCTCCCAAGTGATGCCATCCAACTGGATCTCTGTCAATGCTGCAATTTTCCTCTTAGAAATTTTTACAAAGAAAACAGTGCAGATGGCCTGAGCTGGCAAGTTCAAGGTCTTGTCAGTTTATGAATAAATGATTCCTTCTTATCACTTTAGAAGGACTATTTTGGTTTTCCACCATAAAATACAAACTATGTATTCAAGATGCTCCCACAATCTAGCTTTTGGTTACTGTGATCCACTTAAGTAACTGTTCCAGTGATGGTTTGTACAGTAGCCAGGAAGATGGGTTTCTTCTCAAATATGTCCCAGCCCCACTCAGGCACTGAATTTGAATTCCCCATGTTATGAGGCCTTTTCAGGCAGAGCTCCTTTCTCATCTCAGTTTCACCATAACCCCTCTTAAGTTTCATTTTGTCACCTGCTTCCACAGAAATACTTAGTACATCTTGTTGTTGTTTTTCTTCAGATCCATTTTTTGTAAGTGAAACTTATTCTACTTTGTCTACAAGGCCTTGCAGTACAATGAGCAAAATGTGACTGCTCCAGATGTTGAATATCTTGTGGACACACAAAACTGACCTGCTGTGTGTGCACAGAAAATCTGACACCTCTGATGTGTAACTCATGGTGCTGCACCACACACACAGCAAGGGGTTTACATGCCTGCTACACTTCCTTCCCGTTTTACAGTAAAAAAACCCAAATGAAATAGTGCATTTGTTTCATGAAATACCAATGCACCAATGTACACTTTTTGAAGGGTTTTTAGGCCATTCATTGCACCATTAGGAATTTTTTCCCTTCTATTTAACTCAATCTGATGCTTCTTGTGAAGTAAATTTTGTTGAGTGACTGACAATTTTTTTCAGCAATAACTTCATTGTTTCAGTCAAATCTACTGTGTGGTTAAACATCACTGATTATTTGCACAGTCTTTATAATGAAAGTGTCCTCAGTGTGCTGGTTGACTTTGCTATGTGAGGCCCAATATACACATTAATCATGTAGCTAATCTAGTTCTCATCTGACCTTGATTTAGGAAAACCACAATATCGCAAAGAAATTAGGTCTCTTGGAGATACTTTATCAGCCTTAGAAATCTTTATTGCTACCTACTTTTTCACTTTGCAAAAGGATTGAAAGGTTATTGGATACTTTACTCATATTCTGCCTCTCAACTCTCCTCTCTCTTTATGAGTTTCAGCCAAACACTTTATGTGGGGTTTTTCCTTCTCCCTGAGGATTTAAAAATAATCTTGGGGAAAACAGGTATTTTCATGAAGGTTTTCATTAAAAGACTCAGTTTCAGGAAAGCAGAGAGCAATAACACTGTGAAGGTATTATAGCCAGGTCATAACCTGCTCCCATAACACTCCCTTGGCACGTTTGTTATTAATACAGACTCTCACAACCTTCAGATTTTTATAGTAAGAATGCAGAGAAGGGAAATTTGCTGCTTCATTGGAATACAAACACAAACATTCAACTGTGCCCTGATCTTTCTTCCATAAATATTTATAGCCTAACAAGCGTAAGTTCAAAAGGAAGGGAGGGATGTAACAGGTTCACATGGGACACAAGCTCTTGTGGACTGCAGAACAAGTTCTTAAAAGCCCTACATACAAAAGCCACAAAGATAATAACTGGCACTGGAGAGATTAGGTATGGAGTAGAATAAGTGTTACTTAACCCTAAGTGTTTCAATTTAACCAAAATCCCCCCTCATACAGCAGCTGAAGAGGCTACAGAGATTGTAGGAGCAGCTCCACCACCCTTCTCCCAAGCAAAGAAGTGCCTGTGCTCAGCCTCACTGATTAGGATTTATGTAACAGAGGAGCTGTTAAAACGCTTTAAAAATTGCTTCAAAGTAAGAGTTTTTTTGACCTTTCAGTGATGAATGTGAACTGAGAGATGCTAAGGTTCGCCCTCCCATGATGATAATCCTCTTGGAAACCTGACCAGTGTTCCTCCTTGCCTCAGGCAGGTGACAGTGGCAGTGATGACATGTGGTGTCACGCTATCAAAGTTGGACAACTTTAACTTGGCACTGGAGGGCAATCTTTAGACTTGCATCACTATGGTGTGACCCCTGTATATTCCAAATACTCTATTCCACAGAGATTTATCCTTTATTGAGTACAACATAGGTACTGCTCCCCCTTACAACAATGTCCCAGTTTACCTGGATGACCTACACACATAAAAGCTGCTGGAGGAATGCTGAAGACACCAGTTATTGAAAACAGGGACCAGAGAAAGATGCTGGTGTAAAGGCAAGGCTGCAATCAAACCTTTACCTGTTTACACACAGGTTGTAATTATTCCAAAGCAAATTATTTTAACATAGCAATTCTCTTCCGTGTTATGCCTGGCATGTTGCCTCAAATGAAGAGCACACAGTTCAGCAGCGCTTTCCTTTCCCTTCAACTATTTAACCTGTTGCTTGGGGAAAAAAAAAAAAAAAAAAAAAAAACAAACAAAACCAAAAACAAACAAAAAACAACCACAAACACCAAAAACAAAAACCACACACTTTCATATGGCAGCATTAGGATCCAGGTAAACCCACTTCAGATCCCCATGAATTGGCGGTCTTTGTCTCAGCATAAACTCAAATGAGGTGTGCTCAGAAGCCATGGGACAAACTGCCCTGAAGGTATGAATGAAAAACACAGTAAAAACAGGAAGAGCAACACAGAGAACCAAGTAAGAATATGGCAAAGTTGGGTTAGAGGATCCAGAGAATTCATGATGTACATGTCAATCAAGACCTGGTCACAGCAGGCGACAGGCTATATTAACATTTTGACTTGTCTCACAACACCATAACACCCACATGAATAGCCTGTGCCTTTCACTGCAGTGAAGATCTGACCACAGCAGGCTTCAACCTGAGCTGCAGCCCCATGTTAATGAGCCCAGTCTACGGTAAACCACATTCAATCAACACAATCTATTCCCGAGCAAACATTGCTGGTTTCAAACTTTCCAGTACTTACACATTTTTAAATGTACCTGCCTATGTTATTCTGCTCCCAGTAGAAGGTGAAATGCTTCTAAACACCACTTCAGCCTGCTGCTTTCAACAGCTTCAGAACAAATATGCCCACAAAACAGAGAGCAGAGACTTTCCAGCGGGTCATCCTGATCATGAAACTGGACCTATGGGAACCAGGAGGGCAAAAGCAGCACTGTAAAGTGTCATTCACATGCTGTTGCTGTTATCTATGTTTTTATTTGGCACTCTGTACACATCTAAGAACAGAATCATTTTTATTGTATCTACAAGCAAACACATTCTCTATCTCGTTTCTACTGCATCTATGGTACTTTTAACTTCTAACACATATTTACATGGGTAATTAAGCATAGAGACTTAAAAGACATTTTAAAATGGTAATTATCAACTGGAATTATTCCCAGAAGTAATTTCTAAAATCTGGGGCACTGCATTTCACTAAGTTTCAGTAGTACTATATAGTTTTCTACTCTTTTTTTTTCCATTTAAATATAGATCATAAGACTATTTGATCCAGATGAAATTGCTATGATAAACACACTGTGGCTTTTCACAACTAGTATTAGTTCTGTAACAATTTCAGAGAAAAATCTGACAATACAGCTAAGACTGCAAATATCTAAGTAAGAGACTCCCTGTGGTTTGAAAAGGGAAAGTCAACAGGCACAATACTTGTTCCAAGATGGTGCAGCACTGAACAGCACAGCCATGAATTATTCTAAAATACCAGGAACTGAAATTCCCTTTACTCATATGCACAAGAAATACCTCTTCCTTCTCTAAAACTGAACATAAACTACTGGAGCTGAATCTTGACATTCAAAATTGACAGCACATGAAAAGTATTCTCTTAATTTAACTACACGTCTTAAAATAGTCAGTCTCTTTTCAATAGTGTGTTTTAATAACCAAGTTTAACTTAGAAGTCACTCTAGTTTTGTCCCAAAGTTCCAGTATTGATAATAAACCCAAAGTAATTATTCAACTGAAAAGCTTTATAAGCTCCCCTGCAACGTGGGACAAAGGCACCACAGTTTAACAAGTCAGCAGTGCTCACAAAGCATGAGCCAAATTAATGATGTCAGATTCAAACACCAGTCAATAAACAGAAACGAGCACACAGGTGGCTGCTCTTTTGGAGGCTCTTGGAGGAACTAATGCCGGCAGTGGAAATGCCTTGATATCATTCAGTGATGAACCCCAAAAGGACTCATTACAGCAGATTTTCTTTGTACATGCCAGGCCCCTGTAATCCAGTCCTGTAAGGTTATGGTACAAGATCCTTTCTACCCCAGGACAAAAAGCAACCTGAGAGAAGCCTAAGGATTTTGCAGGTCCCAAGCTAAAGCCACCAAAGAGCTCCAAACCTCTGTTTTTCCTTGTGGTCGCTTCCTTCTTAACAACTCCTTGGCAAACACCAAGCAAAGCTGCTCATCACCCCAGAATTCTCCTACCAAGCTGGCATAATACCTCATGCAAAGTTGTAGCCTTATCTATTAAAATTTAGTTTGCCCTTTCACTTAATTACAGGTATCACAGCACTTGCCTTTCATTATAGGACAGTAATTTCCATTTTAATAGATTCTCCTATGAAATAACCATTTTACATCTCTCTAGTTCAGAGCAGCACTTTGATATTTTATCTTGCATCATACATATGTAGTTGTCCTATAGGACAACTTTTCTTCATGCTCCAAATTTCCTCTCAGAATGAAGTGTTTTTTCTAACAAAAATAAAATTCTTTTCCTTCTTCCCCATGAACATGCATTATAAAACAGTCCTAAACTTCCTGACCATATTTATTTTATCCAAAAAATTCCCCACCTCATTTAGTGGGTTAGATTAAAAATAAGAGACGCAGCTATTGCTTAAGCCATCATAATTTTGTAATTTCCTAGATTCTAGTGCTTGACTCAGCAATCTAATTAATGTTTTTATGTATGCTTTGGTAAGACCCCTATGTGTTTATTTCAAACTTCTTGATAAATACATATTTCTGGTAATTTATCAATAATTAGAATTGATCACCATGTCTCCAGTCTATATAGATTCTAAAATAATTATGTAAATATATAAATCCATCTTCTAGTAGTTGCTAACCTCATCATAATTAGAAGTACGTAAAAATCACATTACCTGGAAATTATTCACGTTTATCCCCAGATCTTTTCACACCTGTAGTCTGGCCAGAGATAACTACCAGCTTTCTCTCAAGACTCCTTTTTAGTTTCATACTGGTAGGAACCTATGAATAGCATCTCTAGGACAACCATTAACTGTGTCCCCAGGTATACCACAAAAAGTACCAAAGCCAATAGGAATCTTCTATGAAACTTCCAAAATAGGTTCAGTTTACACTCTGTTCCTACGTGAAATACAATCAGCATCCTATGCAGGAAATTATCCCAGAGGCCAATCCTCCTGCCAGCATTTCCCAAGATAGTCTACACTACTACTTCCTACTAGAGTACAAAAAAAATAAAAAAGTAAACATTTAGTTTAAGAATGCACATTTAGATGTGTACCTCTGCACACTGTCTCCTTTTTCCCCTGTGCTCCTCCAGCTCTTAATCTTTTTTTTTTCTCTAGATTATAAGTCTTCCAAGAAAATACTGTAAGTTTCTATGGCACTTTGTATCTATATATCCTGACTTCAACTGGTCATTAGAAACAACCACCACAACAAACCAGCTTTGAACCACAACAGCAGACTTAGATCCCTGCAGCCAGGGGGATGAAGAATTTCTTCTACAGAGTTCCCATAAGACAGGATTTATACATGTGCAGCTCCTTTTGATAGCCCAGCTTTCTGTATTAAAGCACATTTTTATCTGAACACTGGTGCCTCTGCTATTTCAAAGTAGTTTACAATCAGATGGTTCATTATTTCTATGGTTAAATTATATTTACCAAAAAAAGAAATATGATCCAGTTTGAATAGGATTTGTACTTTCCGAGTGCCATCACAATGGATTCATCCCTTGGTCCTCATGATATTTTGAGTATATTATGGCATACTACATACTAGTAAGATTTTTTATGTCTAGCAAATTAACTGATTGTTAATTACTTCTGCTCTTTCATCAAGCTGTTTTGTTGGTTGCTTTTCCAGATGAGTCATTTAGATCAATTCAACTATTGATCAACTGTGTGATCAGACGAAGCAGATTTTAAGCAGCATTAAAATATCCCCCTAATTCTGTGCTTTACAAGGTGCCAAGAGAGTGACCACCACCACATCCCTCCAGTGAACCTGCCATGTTCTGCACTGAGACCACAACTTGGTATGAGGCAGGTATTTTAATGCATTTTTCACTGGAGGATCAATTGTTTCCCATATTTGCTTGGCATCAACAATATATCAAGTTTCTCCATATTAAATAGTTAAAACAGAACAGAATAAGAACTGATTAGATGTTCCTTCATATATCCCAGGCTTGCAACACAAATGCTTTAAAACTTCAGTCTCAAAAATCAGCAGATATAAATATCTTTCATAATTATCTCTAAAAATCAAGAGGAACAATTACTGTACATTATTTTAAGTTTTCAGGCAAGTCGATACACCAAAAGGTCATATGTGCCCTTGAGGTCAGAGCCTTAAAGGACACCTGAAAAACCTCAACAGGAAATTTCTGTAGGTGCCTTCATTTATGTTTTGCTGTGGGCAAAGGAGCTGTGCAGTTTCTATCAAATCAATGCAAGCCAAACCAAAATTAGCAAATTGTCTGATGTGACAAAACAAAGTTGAACATTCACCTTCAGAAGGAGGAAGCTAGCAAAGCTAATAATACAATTTACTCTGCTACTAACAATCTGTTTTGGCATAATGGTAGGACTCCATTTTAGAGGTCTTTTCCAGCCTAAATAATTTTATGATTCTATAATGTAGAAGGTTAATTGAAAAAAAACAGAGAACTTAAAAATAGTTTCATGTCTCTTTTGCAGCACATTCCCCTCATTCCCAGTGGGATCACACTGACTGATGTCAAAGTTCCTGAGATTTCCTGCTGTTCCCTGCTGAGCTCCAAAGGCCACTGGTCAGGCAGGGAGATGAAAGGTCATCGTGCAAGGCAAGAGGAAACCACAAACAGAAAGCTCTGCACTGAACAGTGATGCCTGTGCTTTCCTAATGCCAGAGTAAGAAAAATACCTTACAGCTCAATCCTAACCAAGTATTTCCCAGGTAACACATTTCCCATCCACTTTCTCCCTGCAGAAATTCAGCAACACAACTGTCTCTCCAGAGAGGGTACCATTGCTGAGCCCATGGCACCTTGTTGGAGATATAACAGAGGATCTGTGTGGAGCAGGACCCACCATTTACATCCCTGGATAATTTTTGATAGAAACAATCAAACATTTGTACTAAAACACTGCACAAATTTCAAGTAACTTCACAGTTCTGCCTGGCAAAGAGCTGGTGTCTGGAGGAGACAAGAACTCTACTTGATTCTACTGTCTCACTTCCACACCAGTGGAGCCTTCTCAGACAAGAAACAGAGGGGTTTGGGGGCGAGTTTTTCTGGGGTGCTTTGGTCAGGTTTTTTTGGTTGTGTTTGGAGGTGGGTTTTTCTTGGGTTTTCTTGGTTTGGGGATTTTTTCCTTTTTGTTTTGGTAGAGTGGGTTTTTTGCTTAGTTGGTTTGAGGGGGGCTTTTTGGAGGGGTGTTTTGGTGTTTTGTTTTTTTTTTTTCTTTTGCTGTTGTTGGGTTTTTTGTTTTTGTTTTTTACTGGGCAATTAAGTAAGCCATATTTTTTGAGGTCAACTCTAACAGCTTGCAAAGCAATTCACCTGAAGCTGAGTGTGACCATTTGCCTGGAGCTGCAAGATCAGGAAAACCATTGGTGTGACCTTGATGTCATTTCTGCTTGAAGTAGTGTCAGCAGGCACTGGTTTGTCCCCTTAAACTATTCCCTTTTATGCAGAAACTCTCCATCGTGGGAAGTTATATTCCTCCTGATCTAGATTCCTAAAGCAACTGAGGGCACTGGTGTACAAGCACAGCAGCCTCAGGGGAGTCCTAAAGAGCAGAAAACATGATGAAGCTTTCCATGTTTCATTCTGTATTACAGCAGCTGCAAAAGCAGAGGAGAGACTGCTGCTGTATGTCACTCAGAAATAATATCATCCAGACTGCTTTGTGATAAAGATATAATGCACATATGCTTCTTGAATGATAACAATCTATTTCTCTTTTTGAAGTTTGCTGTGAATCCAAAGTGGTGTTTCAACCAGCACATAATCCAGCACAATTTTCATGCACAGGCTACAGACATAGCACATGCATTAAATAACTTATATTCAATAGGTCATAAGCAACGCTATTTTCATTTAAAAGTGTACTGTAAGCTATTCTGTGACTTCATTCCTGACTTTTCACTTGCAGATGATTCCTGATATTTATATTAGTATTTAAGATAATACAAGGGACAGATACAAATATATATTATACCAGTTGTCAACAGGCTAAGCTGTGGACCAGGTTATTGTTTCTCTGATTAAAAGCAAAATGAATTCATGCACCAGAATAACTTATTTCTTACAACTTCATATCACCAGGGCTTCTCTTCAACCTGTCAGATGAAATGCACATTAAATATTAGCAGATTTAAATCTAACATGTTAAGAGTTTCTTTTTATGCCCTTTTTTTGTAGATTTTGCTTCAGCTCATTACACACATCAACACAGTAAGCTGTGAGATATATTGCTATATATAGTGAACATATTCTGCCTGACACAGAATGCTAAACTATTCTCAGGATTAAAAACTGTTAGAAAATACAATATAGAGGCACTTATTTATTTTTTCTCCCACCCCCACCCCCGATGTGCTACAAGCTCCCACCCAAGAAAGTCTCAAGCTATCAAAAATCAGATGGTCTTCTCAACATCTTTTCAGGTTTTCCTTTACCAAGTTCAGTTAAAATTTTTATTTTAATCCTTCTTGATGTTTCAGATGTCATTGAAAATGCAGTCAAGTAGGAAAAATACTTAAACTTATCCACCAGTAATAGCTGGGTCATCAAACCAGGTTACAAAGGGAAGGTTTCTTTTGTCATGTTGTTGAAACAGCACTAAGAGATATAATCATAAAGCTGGGGTGAGGGAGGAAGCCAACCTAAAAAGACTGGGCTGCATTCTGCTTTGGCATAAGCAGGAGCAATTTGGATCAAATCAGTGGTTTCACTGTAGTATGAAAGAAATAAAAGATTTTTTCAGTTCACAGGGAGTGCCACAAACCTTCAGTGGACTCAGTGCTCTGACACACACACGGCAAGAGACTCAGCAGCTCCTGCCCTCTGCTCACCCCCCCAGGCTTCATCCCAATGTCAGGCACACTAGAGCTACTCCTCAATCAGCTTTAAAACCACAAGGGTCTCAGACAAGCATATTTGGGTAAACTGGCTAAAGAATCCCTATTCAACAACTGATTCCCAACCAGACTTGATATCCCTCTCCAGGAATATGGCAAAAAGCAAATATTTGAGAGGACAGTTATAATTCTTTTAATTTTTCTCTCCATATGCAACATCAGAGCCATGAGCTAGCAGAGGCCCAAGTAAATATTATTATCAGCATACAACAGCATTTTACTTAGAACTGGATTACAGCTGCAGAATTCAAAACAGACTTAAGACTTTGGGTATTAAGAGTCCAGTTATAAAGCAACCACTTCAACAATCCTGCAGCCTAGGTACAGTCCTGTGTGCATGTCTGTTCTTCTTGATATCGGGGCATCAGTCAGTAAAGAGTTCAAATCTACAACTGTGACATTACTACATAACAAATATATTCCCATACTAAATAAGACCAAGCTGATGACCACAATTTAAATGGCAACCTGTCCTCAGCTTCTGTTCAGTCCACACCACACTGGCATGGTGGGAAGACAGACACAATACTTATCTCTTGGCATTTCTTTTCTCTTATCATGAGAAAGGAAATTACTTACTTAAAATGAAGCCAAGGTTTCAAAGCCAGAAACCTGATGCCAGGATCTCGACCTGGCCAAGTCTAAAGTAGTGTTCTTAAATCAAGGAGGGTCTAGCTCTTGGTTTATGGCTCATGTCCATCTCTGTAATTCCCAGCCATGCTGCTGACACACCGCCAGACAAAAGGGATCATTTCAACACACTAGAAAAATAGATGGCAAGGCACTGCTGATGCTGCAGTAACTGGAAGAATGTTCTCTATTCCTCAGCTGCAGAATAATGTTATTTTTAGACCGAAATAAATCTAGCCATCGCTGAAAATGGAATCTATAAAAATTGCTGAACCTCTGGTTTGTTTTATTACATCAAATCCAATAGGAAGCCACGTATTGTGATGCAGATTTCCTGCAAAATACCTCTCTGCAAAAGCACTGAGTAATGAATCTCTACTCTTATACTCAATATGCAGTTTTGGCACAATATTCATGATTGCTGATTGCTTATTCATCTGATTTTTAAGGTGGAATTAGAGGATCTCATCCTGGCATCCCTTCCAAGCATGAAAGCAGAGAGATTTCAATAGGCTTTCAAATCCACAGGAATTTCTCCCCCGAGAAAGGTCTTATCCTTACTGTTTCAAACCTTACTTTATAGGCAAATAGAATGCATATCTGTCATTGATATATAAACCAAGAATGTATTCTTAGTCTAGCTGATATTTAACAGTCTTAGCTGAAATTACCCATCACAGCAAAAAGAATGAGAGTGTGTGTGCATATAAAAATGTCCACCTACCTGGAGTTACTCTTGCCTTACTCCTCCAAGTCCTTTAGCCACGGGTGTAATTCTGGCCTTGTCACTAGTCCTTTGCTGGGGGGAATAACATGTTCATGAGGATGGTTTTTCCTTCCTCGCTCTGGGATGAGCTCAGGGAAGGGGTTTTTTTAAAGATAGGTGTGATAACATTTTTGTGTCTTTTTCTTGCTACCCCAGTTTGCAGCTCCACATTACACACAGATTTACTGCATGATGCACTTCACAGGTGTTGGGAGGTATTGCTTTGTTCTTAAAGCCAGTTTGGCCCAGCTCAGGTGGGCTGCATCTCCTCACATGACCACAGCCAGGTCACAGCCCCCATGGCACTTTGTGCCTGTGCACCTCCACGTGCCTCCTGCATCTCTACTCTTCAAGACCCCCACTACTACACCAAGCTTTGATTTATCTATATTATGTCATTTGTGAGTCACAAAACTGTGGTGGCACCATACAAGGGCTACAGGTTTATACCATTTGTACCGCCTCCTCTCAGCTGCAGGACACAGCTTATACCAGGAGGGAGAAAGCACATGTGAGAAATAAATAAGGCGGTTTTATTACAAGCAGGAGTTTACTCATGTCAAGGTGCCTGGAGGCTGTATTGTGTGGGGGGGGGGTTAGATAATCGTTTGGTGAT